>JAQPPZ010007692.1:0-92504 GCA_028583015.1 Wollemia nobilis | reverse complement strand
GTACAAATTTGATAGACGAAGAGGAGATTTGTTGCAATGTTTGGAACATAGAGAACATTATTGATAGAGCCACCATCAATGGATATGTCACCCTTTTCTTTTATTGGGATAAAGGAAGAGTCACCAACTTCTATGCAACATGTTGAACTTGAGGAGATAGAAGAGAATGACTCATCTGAAGCAGTCATGTGATGAGTTGCTCCAAAATCTAGGACCCAGTAATTATAAGAAGTTTTGGTGGTCTTCCCTTGAACATTTAGGGATTTTCCTATCTGCTTTCTATTTTCTATATTTTGATCCTTCATAGTTGCCTCTAATTGTTGTAATATTTTCTAGCATTTTTTTGTAGAATGGCCATTCTTTTTGCAGCGAGTACAAGTTATGGGACTTATTTCTTTCTTTTTGAATTTTTCTTTAGTGGAGGTAGATGATACTAAGGCTTTAGAGGAAGAGGAAAATATCTCATACTTTGCAAGTTTTGTTTCTTCTCTAGTTAGTCTCTCACAAAATTCTTCTAAGGAGGGCATTTTGAAACTTGCACCAAGAGCATCTTTTGGAGATAGAAAGGTGGTTGCGAATATTTGAAATTTAATTTAGAAAGAATTAGATAAATGCATTCTTCAAATTTTTTATTCTTGCCACTTCCTTTAAATTGAGTAAGGACTTCTTTAAATCTGGTGAGAAATTCAACAATATTGCTAAAGTCTTCAGGAGATAATGTTGTTAATTTTACCTCTAATTGCATTGATCTTATTTGATCTACTTTTCCAAATAAGTTCTTTAGTTTCTCCTAACTTTCATAAGGAGTTTTACAATATGTAATGTGAAACCATAAGCTTTCATTTACATTAGTCCTTATAATACCCATTGTTTCATACATTTTCCCTTTATGAACAAATACTTCATATTCTTTTTCAAATTCAGGTTGCTTCTCTTCTGGAAGGTGTGTGAGACCTTTTTGAGAAATGAGATTTAATATTTTAGGTTTCCATGTATGATAGTTATGAGGGGTGAGAGGATAAATTATACTCATTGTATTCATTTTTCCAAATAAATTTGAAGTGAACCAATAATTCCCCCCTTAACTTCAAATTACAATATAGTTTTAAGATTGAAACAAAATCCTGAGAGTAATACCAATTTACTCAATTTACCCACCCTAATGAGAGGAAAACTATAAGTAAATGAGGAGATTTTATATACTTTGCTTAGGCTAATGAAGCAAAAAATTATTAGGCCAGGCCTTTATACTTACTCTTCTCAGTACCCGCCCTTACAAGAGGGAAACTATAAGTAATGAGAGGAATGGTACGTGGAACTTAGGCTTTTGATTGAAAGTTTTATCCACAAAACCAATATATTATATTTCTCAATAACCCACCCTTATGTGAGGGAAAATATAAGTTTTGAGAATTGTAATACTTGGAATGTAGGTTATAATGGATTTTTTTTGAATTATTTATTATTATTGTTAGAATTTCACAATAATAGATATGCAAAGCATTCCATAAAATATGAAGAGAAGAGTGGAAATGATTGATTTATTTCAAGGATCAACTTTGTATAAATAACAAAGTTGATCCTTGAGAGTTGTTGGATTACAACAACTCATTAAACCTGATGAAGACACCACTGAAAGTTCTCCTAACACATGGAGGAGTGGAAACTCAAGTGTGTATCCTAGTGAACTTGAGAGAATATTCACTTATTCTAACACCCCCCTTAAGTGATACTAGGGGAGATCGTATAAATGAGTCTCGATGAAAATGCTTGATGAGGTACTCATGTACAATGACTTATTTTGAAGAGATGATAAAAAACCCAATGGGAAAAACCATCAATCAAAAGGAAGTAAGAGGCTTGTCTTCGTATGGTGAAGATTGTCCTCTTAATACAATAATTAGTTGGTGAAAAAACCCCTATGGGGAAAAACCAACTATGAGAAGAAGAGAGGCTTGTCTTCATATGGTGAATATTGTCCTCTTTTACAAAAAGAAAGATGAGTCCCGGTAACTTGGCCTGATTAGGTACTCATTTACATTATATAGTTGGTGAAAAAATCCCTGTGGGGAAAAACCAACTATGAGAAGAAGAGAGGCTTGTCTTCGTATGGCAAATATTGTCCTATTTATACAAAAAATAAAGATGAGTCCCGACAACTTGACTTGATTAAGTACTCATATACAATATATAGTTGGTGAAAAAACCCCTGTGGGGAAAAACCAACTATTAGAAGAAGAGATGCTTGTCTTTGTATGGCAAAGATTGTCCTCATTTTCAATCAATGCAGCTGTATAACTCCAAGCTTATCTTGCAACTGAAGGTAACGTGGAGAAGGAAATGACTTGGTGAAGATATCTATAATTTATTTCTTAGTTGGAATATATTATAAGTATATGTCCCCGCTCTAAATATGCTACCTTATGAAGTGCATGTGTACTTCAATGTGTTTGGTGCGTTGATGCTCAACTGGATTATGTGCAATATGAATTGTGCTCTGATTGTCACACCAAATAGTAATAGGTTTTTCATGGGTGAAACCAAATTATCTCAAAATTTGACAAAGCTAAAGAGCTTCTTGAATAGCCAAAATTACTACCCTGTATTCTGCCTCTGTAGAATATAAGGCTATTGCTTGTTGTTTCTTGCATAACCAGGCTATTGGTGAAGAACCAAGGCAAAATACATAACCTGAGGTTGAACATCTATTTTCTATTGAACCTACCCAATCTAAATCTGTGTAGCCAATGAAATCCATGGATTTTACCTTGTAGAAGAGCCCAAAGTGTGTAGTGCCCTTCAAGTAACAAAGGATTCTTTTTGCTGTTGGTTTCATACCAAGCTCTAGGGGCTTGTTTGAGGCCATAGAGAGACTTTTTAAGCCTACAAAAAAGAGAGGAGTCTTGAGTGAAACCGGTAGTTTGTTCCATGAATATTTCTTCTTTTAAATCTCCATGTAAGAAAGCATTTTTTACATCCATTTGATAGACAGGCCACTTATGGGAAGCAACCAAAGCAAGAACCAATCTAACAAAATCCATCTTAGCAACTGGAGCAAAGGTTTCTGCATAATCAATACCTTCAACTTGAGAAAAACCTTTGGCTACTAGATGAGCTTTGTGTTTGTCTATTTCTCCATTAGGCCCATATTTTATTTTGAAGATCCATTTACAATGAACTAATTTCCTTCCTTTAGGCAAGGGAACTAAATCCCAAGTTTTGTTTTTGATTAAGGAAAATTAATTTTCCATGGCATCATCACATTATTTAATACATGAGGCTTATTTTAAGGATTTAGGATCAGAGGAAATAGACTGACATACAATACCAATGCCTATGGGGTTGGATAATCTTGTTGAAGGAAGATTTTAGATGTAAGGAGTAGCTTCTTTAACAATGGTGCAGGACCATTTTGGCATAAAGGAAGGAGTGGAAGGAGTTGAAAGACATTGAGTTGGAGTTACAGGTTCCTCATCTTGATTATCAATGACCAAGTTAACTTCAATACTTTGCTCTTCATAATATTGAGGTTCTACTATAGGAGAAGTCTCAATGGAGGAAGAGGGTGTTTGAGGATATTTTTGAGGGAATGTTTCATCAAATTGGACATTTCTATGAAATAAGACCTCATGAGTTGAGGTATAAAGAATACTGTAAGATTTCAATTCTTCATAATAACCGACAAAGATGAGCTTTTTGCTTTTCTTATCAAGAGCCTTCCTTTTCTTCATTGGGATGTGAGCCCAAGCAATACACCCAAAAATATTGAAGTAGGAAATATCTAGTTTTGAGCCAGACCATGCTTCTTCAGGATTTAAATGGTCAAGAGCTTTATGAGGTGTGCAATTTTGAATATAATTGGCATAGTTAATAGCTTATGCCCAAAAAATTTTGGAAGATCTCTTGAATGGATCATACAATTTGCCATTTCTTTTAATGTCCGGTTTTTCCTTTCTGTAATACCATTTTTTTGAGGATTATGGGAGATAGAATGTTGATGAATGATACCATGACTTGAAAGAAATATGGATAACTCATTACTGCAGTATTCCCCCCATTATCTGTGCGAATCTTCTTGATTTTGCAAGATGCCTGATTTTCAACTAAGGCTTTAAAAAATTTAAAGTGGGATAGAACATCACTTTTATATTTCAAGAAGTAGACCCAGGATATTCTATAAAAATCATCAATAAATGTTAGAGCATACTTTACTCCTTTGAAAGAAGGTTATGGAAAGGTCATTAAGTCACTATGGATTAAATCTAGAGGGGATGAGGCTTTTAGAGAACTACTTGGGTGGAAAGGATCTTGGTGTTGCTTTCCAAGAGCACATCCAGGACAAAATCCATCACTAGAAGAGGCTTGGGGTAAAATTGTTACCATATAATGGGTGCTCAAATCCTTTAGGTAGTTTTAACTAAGATGACCAAACCTTTCATGCCAAATTTGGCTTTCAAGATCTCCATGAGCCACAAAACATGAGGCTCCTTCTGGATTTTGGAAACCTTTGAAGTGAAATAGATGAGAGTTATGATCAATATTTCCTTTGGATATAAGAGAATGGGGATCTTGAAAGTCTCTTATCTCAACTCTTGTTGGAGAGAAGAGAACAATTTTCCCCTTTATAGAAGTACAAATTTGATAGATGGAAAGAAGATTTGTGGCAATGTTTGGAACATAGAGAACATTATTTATAGAGCCACCATCAATGGTTATGTCCCATTTTTCTTTGACATGGATAAATGAAGAGTCACCCACTTCTATGCTACAAGTAGAGCTAGAGGAGATAGAGCAAAAATACTTATCTGAAGCAGTCACGTGATGAGTAGTTCCAGAATCTAGGACCCAAAAATTAGAGGAAGAATTGGAGGTTTTTCCTTGAACATTAAGGGCTTTTTCTATTTGCTTTTTATTGTCTATATTTTGATCCTTTATAGCTGCCTCTAGTTGTTGTAATATTTTCCAACATTTGTTTGTAGAGTGACCATTATTTTTGTAGTGAGTACAGGTTATGGGGGTCTTTTCCTTCTTTTTGAATTTTTCTTTAGAAGAGGTGGAGGTTACTAAGGCTTTAGAGGAAGAGGAAGAAGAAGAGATTTCATATCTAGTAAGTTTTGTTTCTTCCCTAGTTAATCTATCACAAAAATCTTCTAAAGAAGGCATTTTAAAGGTTGCACCAAGAGCATATTTGGTAGATATAAAGGTGGTAGCAAAAAATTAAAAAACACCATTTAGATTAGAAAGGATTAGATAAATGCATTCTTATTCAGTATTAGTCTTCCCACTGCCTTTGTATTGAGTGAGTACTTCTTTGAACGTAGTAAGGAAGTCAACAATACTATTAAAATCTTCAGGAGACAAAGATGTTAGTTCTGCTTCTAGTTGCATTGATATCATCTGATCTACTTTCCCAAACAAGGTTTTTAGTTTCTCCCAACTTTCATGAGGAATTTTGCAATCTGCAATGTGAAACCACAAACTTTCATGAACATTGGAGCTAATAATACCCATTGTTTCATGCATCTTTTCTTTATGAACACAAATTTCATATTATTTCTCAAACTCTAGTTGCTTTTCTTCTAGTAAATGAGTAAGATATTTTTGAGAGATAAGATTTAAAATTTTAGGTTTCCAAGTATGAAAGTTATGAGGGGTGAGAGGTTCAATTGAATTCATCATTTTAACACAAGAGAAAAGTTGAAGTTTTAACCAATATATCCCCCCTTAGAACTTCAATTTTAGGATTAATGAAATTATTATAGAGAAAAAAATGAAGTTGTTCAATATATAAAACTCAAGATACCCACCATAACAAGAGGGAAACTATAAGTATTTGAGGTTTTGAATATTTTTTGTTTATGATATGCCAAAACATCTTAGTTCCTCTCAATACCCACCCTTACTTGAGGGAAACTGTAAGTATAGAGAAGAATTTCAAGGGTTGTAGGCTTGAAATGCAAGGATATCAACCAGATTTTTAATTTGGATAATCTCAATACTTACCCTTACTAGAGGAAAACTATAAGTGAGAGAGATATCGAATATAAAAATTGGTTGATTGAAAAATATATTCTAGACCTTTATCCCAATTGCTTCTAAAAACCTGCCCTTACGTGAGGGAAACTATAAGTTTTTTGCGGTAATGATACATGGAACGTAGGCAAATATATTTTGAGGAAAAAACTTATTATTATATTTTTATTTAAAGGTTTTTGCTTCTTTAATATTTATTAAATATTTAGAACAAAAAACACAATTTAAAAAAATATATTTGTTAATATTTAAGAATAAAATTAACAAATATGAATTTGAAGAAGCAAATAATATGGAATATTCTTTGAAATTTAAAATTTCAACTATAACACTTATAGTTTATATAGCTCTCCTTTAAATTTAATATTTAAAAAATAAACATAAAAGGTGTTTTAAGTTTTTGCAATTAGAGAGTGTATTCCATATGAAATATAGTTACTAATATTTCAACAATAACACCTATAAAAGCTTCTTAAAAAGTGATAGAAATAACTATAGAGGAAGATAGAAAAAAATATGATGCAATCCCCCCTTAAGGAACACAAAATGTGCAAATAAATGCACTAACCCTCCCAAATATATATATATTTTTAAAATGTTACAATATTGACTCACTATTCGATGAGAGCCTTGTAAAATAAGACTTTGCAAAAAGGAGGTAAAATAAATGACCTTTGAAATGGGAGGATTGAAAAAACTAATACAACAAGATTTTTATGGATATAAAAAATTATAAAGCTATTACGTCCCTAAGAGAGAGGGTGTTCTAAAATATGAAGATGCTTGATGAAATAGCGATTTCATAGCAAAGGGTGGATACTATTGATATTGTTGCTTCAGAGTAAAGGTGAAGCCTACAACAAAAATTAAAAAATATCCTCCTCATCGAAGATGCGGTGCTCTATTGATGTCTTCACCAAAGTAGAAATGAGGCTTTTAAGATGACGAGTGTCCAAGTATTCTTCCTTTTATGAATTGGAGTATGCAATTTGCGTAGACAGATTAAAGGAACCAAAAGAAATTTATAAAAGGAAATAACCTAAGTTTGCTCAGAAGACTTAAGTTGGAGAGTCGAAGAAGCCTACAAAAAATGTTAGTTATTTTAAGAAAATAATCTCTGTGAAAAATTTGGATCCTGAGGCACCTGCAAATTTTTTTATTAGAATTGATACGTGCTCTTTGAAGACAAATCACGCTCGTCAATCAATTTCCCTAAAAAATAAGGTTAGAGATGCCAAAATAAAGGGTTGCGAAGTCCTTTGAGGACGCCTCGTTCACCTTTTAATGGGAGCCTCTGAAAAAGCAAGTGTTTGTCGAAAAATATATAAAAAATGGAGAGGACAGAGAACAATACTATTTGAAAAAAATATTGCCTCAGGAAATCACTATAACATTTGAAAGGAAGAAGCGATGAGAAATAAGCTTGATCGGACGATATTTTAAAGAGACCCAACTATATTCATTTGCTAAATACCAAATGGATTAGATATGCTTGGCATCATTTAAGGATTTCGACTCCGGTAAAATTTGATTCAAAATAGGGGCACCAAATTATAATCAAAATATTCTAAACAGTCCTTATTTAAAGAAATAAAGGCAACTGAAAGAAATCAGATGAAGGGAGACAAAAAAAATTTGTTAGCTCCAACGTTCGAAGAGGGAGACTGCCAAAAGAGAGTTTGGCGAAAGAGAGGTGGGCACCAAAAGAAAATGTAATCGGACGAAGGGAGACAAAAAATTTATTAGCCCCAACGTTAGAAGAGGGACTCTGCCAAAAGAGAGTGACGAGAGGCACCACGTGCTGCCTTATGGCACCAAAATTTGGGTGTCAAGGTAATGAAAGAAGGCTCCTTCTCTGAGAACACTTAGACAACCAGCGAAGAGGCTGAATATTACCTGCAAAAAAAACTTGAAAAAGAGTTAACCTGTATATCATGATATATGTGAAAAATAAGTTCTTTTGCTAAGGAAAACAATGGAAAATTAATGTATGAGTATCATAGAATTTCTAAAAAAGACATAGAAAAGGAATTATATCTTATGTATTTTAGAACAGATCTATGAAAAGAGAAAGAGCAATATATCTGAAAAAATTACTTAGAAGACAAAGAGTCTTCCCTTATTTAAATGAGAAGGAGGTAAATAATATTAGAAAAAACCCACATACATATAATTTTGAAAAACAAATATAGCTGAAAAAAACTATATATAATCTTATGAAGGCCTGTAAAAAAAAGGACCAACAAAAAGATAAAAGAACCAGCTCCTAGAACCTCCAAGAGAGAATACTAGCAAAATCAATCCTGCTTTGGTACCATGTTAGAATTTCATAATAATAGATATGCAAAGCATTACACAAAATATGAAGAGAAGAGTGGAACTGATTGATTTATTTCAAGGATTAACTTTGTATAAATAGCAAAGTTGATCATTGAGAGTTGTTGGATTACAACAACTCATCAGAACCGATGAAGACACCACTGAGAGTTCTCCTGACACATGGAGGAGTGGAAACTCAAGTGTGTATCCTAGTGGAACTTAAGAGAATATTCACTTATTCTAACAAGTTCATTTAAAGGATGATAACAATACCATTTTTTTAGGCAACCAAACATACCCTAAGAAAGAGACGTTGGGATCATAATTTTCTTAGAAGGTATTGTTAATTTTTTGAAAAATATTTAAATAAATGAAGCACAAGCAACATATTAAGGCTTGGAGATTACCATTTTTGGATATTTTTAAATTGATTCAATAGAAATTTTATAGATAGAATAAGTATACCACTCTTATAATGCTTTCAAACTCTTTAATTATATTGTTTGTCTATTTTTTCATATCTTTTAATCATATTTTTTGTACAACAAATTTATCAATACTTACTTTGTTGTATCATTTATAAATTCAATAACTTAACCACCAAGTCTTCAATATAGATAGTTATAAGTATATTTTGCTATGAACTTCAACTCCACTTCAATTATTTTTGTGTGCATAAAAATATTAACAGTTCAAAGGCTAGTAAATAGGTAAAAGTTGATTAGTCAAAAAATAAAAATCCTAAACATATTATAGAAAATATTAATGGTATGTGGGCTATATGAAAAAAATGGATGCAATAGAAGCAATAGTACACTAGTATTATTAGTTTAATTCCCCACTTCTTAGCATTGCTATGTCATTACAAGTCTATTAGCAAGCTATTTTGTATAACATACAGAAAGTGGGTACATTGTCATGGCCTATATTTAGGATTTTTGTTGAGGAACCATAACCATAAGTACAAGGTTATGAGTTGAATTCTCTCTAATTGGTAATAAACAAATCTAAAATCTAGCAAGATTCAAATGCAAAACTATAAGCAATCTACATAATAGTAAAAAAATGAAAACATGGGAGGTGTAGGATCAAGTATAGAATAAAGATATATTTAGGAAGAATTCCATAAAACAGAAGGAATTGAATATTAACCATAAGCCTATGCTAATATTCTTAGTTGAAGTGGTCTAGAGCTATCTAAACTTACACCAAGTTTCTCAAATGGATGTTTGAGCTTTACACAAGGATGTGTAAAATAAAAGACCTCCTTCTACACTTCATCAATTATTATGATGTTCTCATACTATCTAAAATAGTAACAAAACTCTCAAATGGATGTTTCCTTAATGTGTTAGTACTCCTTCCTATGTTTTGGATCTTCCATGGTGTTTTTTTCTTTGGTTCATGTTGTTTTATTTTGAATTGTTGATTCTTCTTTTCTTCCTTATGTGTGCCTTATTTTGAGTCTTCCTTAGATCCATAGTAGATCACATTTCTTTGTATATGATATCTAGAAAGCCTTTCAAGTAATTAAAATTTGTTCATATATTTACTTCTTATTGATGTTTCCCTGCAAAATATTTTATGCCATATAATTTTGGTGTCTCTATTGTGTGAATACTATTTTTATATATCACTATGTTTTACCTCTCTTAATTTGTTCTCTCATATGCAATATTGCATTATTTGTCTTTGCAACTCTACTTATATAAACATTTATATAATTCTGTCAATGTATGTTGAATAATAAAGTGAATGTTAACAAGTTTTAAGTTTATTTTTAGGTTTGTATCGAGCAACCTAGATCATTTATTAACAAAGCAATTTTATTGTTTTATTTTGGAAGGATTTTGTGATTAGATTCCATACTTTGTATATTATGGAGTGTTAGCATCTAATTTTTAGATTTAGAGCATTCTAGATGTAAAATTTAACTAAGTCCATTCATAGCATATAAATGAATGTTGGGATATTTTCACAAATCCTTATAACCATATCTATTCACACATTCACTATATATACTATTTACATAGTCTTTTAAGTAATAAAATGTCTTTGTATTGGTAATTTTCTATGAGATGTTTTATGCTATGTAAATTTAGTATCTTTTATGTGTGAATGCTATGTTCAAATGTTATTATATTGTCTTCCTTACTTTTTTTCACATATACAAGATTGAGTTAAGTAACTTTGCTACTCTATTTATATACATACTAATTTAATTGTATCAATATATGTTAAATAACATAGTAAATAATAAGTTAAATGCTAATATTTGGGTCTATTTTAAGTGTGGTATTGAACATTTTAAATGATTTAATGTTAAAACAATATTTTTGTTATGGTTTCTAATGCTTTACGTGTATTAGTTTTCATATTTTATTTATTACATAGTAATTCTAGGTTTGCATGGGCCAAAAAAAGGTAAAGGGATTTTTTTCTAAAAAGAACAACCCATAGATTAGCACATAGAGAAGAAAAATTACCTCTAGGAGATCAAATAATATAGTAGAATGGAAAGTTTCAAAAAATACTTCAACAATAAGAGTAACTATTTCATGAAAAATTAAAAAATATCACCATGACCAAAAATTAATTTGATAAAGGAGCCAAATCCATTTGTCATTAGGTTATACAAGTAGAACCATATGCAAGTAGTAGAGAATGTGTAAAAATAAATAATATTCAGTTGGACGAGCTCCAAATATCACATGAGAAGTCTACAAGAGAAATAATGTTCTTATAGCCAAAACAATAGGGTTCTCCCCTTCAAAAAGAGAGTTAAGACCTTACATAGAAGGTACAAAACTTTAAAAATTATAATTGTCGAATAATAAAAACTTTTTAGATATTATGGTAGAACTAGAAATGACTAGAATTTAGTTAGTGCAAGAAACAAGGTTCATTTTCACCAGGTTGAACTACTTGGAGAATCACAATGCTCAAACCACAAAATAAATGCAAATAGAGTTGAATATCATAAAAATTGAGATAACCAAGATTAAAAAAGAATGTGAAACCAAAAAAAATAATGGAAGTGGATTTAAGACCATAGAAATTTTCCACCATATATGAAAGTCAATCAATAAAGCAAGTAAGTATGCAAAGAAACCCATCACATGCCTAGTCATAAAAAAAAATCATGTAAGTCGCTTGGTAGCTTTGAAAAGTATAACAAAGAAATTGGGTCTAATATATTAGAAAAATAGGTACAAAACATATGAATAAATAGTACAAATATATTTTTTATATTTATATTTTTATTATCTATTTTTAATAATGAGACGTTTGTTATTAACGCCTCAAGATTTTGGATAACCTTTATATATACAAAAAACAATGTTCTTAAATATAGTGTTCATCTACTATCATGGTTGGAATCCACCCTTACAACAACGTGATAGGGCCATCAAAAAACAAGTTTTAGTAAAATAAAGTATTAACTAAGGTCTAATTTACTTATCATGATACTCATATATTGTTCATGCTTACTATTTTAAATAAGCACATTTTTAACCTATCATAATAAAAAATTAAACATATTTAATACATTTTTTAAGGATATAAAATACTTTATTATTAAAAAATATAAGAGTAAGAGTGCATTAAATATTTGTAAACTTCATGCTCTCCATTAATAAATATCATGAATTAAATTTAAATAAATTAAAATAACTTTAAAGGTCCATGAGCATTACACATACTAGACTTTTATAGGGTGGGGCATGCATACCTTAAAATTCTAAACCTTGAAACTCTTATTGTACGAAACAAAAACAATATATAAAGGCTAGAGATCACCAAATTTTAAGTAATTTCAAGTGCTTTGATGGAAAATTTTTAGATACAATAAATATTCCACTCTTGTAATAATTTCAAACTCTATGATTATACTATATGTTTTTCCATGTCTTTTGATCATATTGTTTGGATAATGACTTACTCAATATTTACCATGTTGCTAAAACATTAGTTGTGAATTCAATAACTTAATCACCAATTTTTAAAGTGGATAGTTATAAGTAGTTGTTGCTATGAACTTAAACTAAACTTCAAATTATTTTTATGTGAATAAAAATACTAAGAGTTCAAATCCTAATAAATAGAAAATAAATATTCAGTAAAAATAGAAGTCTTGAATCAAATGGAATTAGCTCAATTAGTTAAAATTTTCAACTTTCAAGGAGGATATCCATGTTTGAATCTTGTCAAGCGATACATGCATAATTTTTAAGTTGTTGTAATACCATTATGTGGTCATGATTTACAATAAGTGGATACCATTTGAATCCCATATAATCAATTTGGAAAACCAAACTCTTGAAAATATGGTTAGCAAATACTAATAGTTAAGAAGTGGGTTATATAAAAAACTAGATACAATACAAGCAATGATGAAATTGAAAATTAAATTTAAAAAATGTAACACACTCGTATTATCTCTCCCTAATTGACAATAAATAAATTTAACATCTAGCCAGATTCCTATGTAAAATTATAAGCAATATACATCGCACCAAAAAATGAAAACATTGGAGGTGTAGACTCAAGTATAGGATAAAGTTTCATATGGAAATAATTTTTTCAAATAAAAGAAACTACATAATGACCATCAATCTATGTTAATATTCCTATTTAGGTTTATCTTTAGCAAGTTTTGAACAAAGTCTTGATTATTCCAAAGCATTTAATAATAAATAATTTTTCTTCTTGTGGATTGATAGGAATTATGATTATTAGGTTTTATACTTCACATATTGTGTAGGCATATCAACATCCATTTGATACATAGGCCGTTATTTTTGAGCGGCTAAAGCAATAACAATGTGGATTGTAGTCATTTTTGACATAAGAGCAAATGTCTCATAATCAATCCCTTCTTTTTGCATATAGCCTATAGCTACTAGGTGAGCCATGTAGCAATCTAATGATCCATTTGAATTTTACTTTTCCTTGTACACCCATTTTTTAATAGTTGATCTTGCACTAATATGAAGAACTTTTACGTAATCCTTCTTGTTTTTTCTTCTTTGGATGATAGTCAATCCAAGCTAATGAAATGTTGTTTTTAAATAGAGATTCCTACACTCTGTACTAAAATGAAACCCTTACATTCTCCTTGAATATTGAGACTTCCAAGGTCTCAATTTGAGGCTTCTTTCAAGGACTTCAATGGTGGATTTCTTTTGGCCACAAAAGTGTTGTAGATTTTGTGCTAGTTTTTGTGATTTTAACAACACAAATTAATTGAGAATAACTAGTTAAAAATAAACTAGTATAGTGCTTAATGGATTAAAAATGAACTTTTAATGGTAAGATTAATCTCACCTTATTGCTCCACTAATTTCTCAAAAATACACTTAACAATTCCACTGCAACCTTTCAAGCATAATCTGGAATGAACCCTTGCAAATTTCACTACAAACAAAGTTGTAGGATCTAGTCTTATTTTTCTCTTTTTCCAAAGTAGAAGATAGGTAGTTGATAGCTAATTGTAACTCTAAAATCTAATCAACTCCTAATGTGCAAATGATTTTTTCTCTTTTTGCACTTTTGAAGACTATAATACAATTTTCCTCTTTGCAACCTTGATCCAATATAAGGTGCTTTAACAAATTTGATAAGTAATCCAATTGATGTAATCTACTTGCACCAATAGTTGATTAGATTTTTTGAAAGCTTTTTGTAAATGATGTAGATCAAGCTTGTTGCTTTAGATAGAGTTTTGCAATTTTTGTTAGCTTTTCTAGATAGCTCATCCTTCAAGAAAAAGTGGTCTCAAAATTTCTTTCATGAGCCTAGGTTTTGGTGGCTTGTTCTTCTCTTGTAATATTATCTCTTCTACTGTAGAGTTAGAGAAATATTTATCTCTAAACTAATGTCTTCTTGCTGTGAAATGAAATCTTCAAATCTATTGGATTTGGTAATCTTCTTCTATCTTCAAGTCTTCTTGTCAAATTTTAACTTCAAGCAGGATCTCCTTCACAAGACACTCTTTACCAA
The DNA here is from genome assembly GCA_028583015.1 of Wollemia nobilis. Taxonomy (NCBI): domain Eukaryota; kingdom Viridiplantae; phylum Streptophyta; class Pinopsida; order Araucariales; family Araucariaceae; genus Wollemia; species Wollemia nobilis. The sequence goes on along the minus strand of JAQPPZ010007692.1, from coordinate 78,149 downwards.
ATTCTTCTTCTCTCTTTTTAGGTTTGTTGTCAGACGATGACAATTATCCCAAATATTTCCCTTCTCAGAAACTTTTTCTTTGATGGATAATTTCTCCAATGAGTTTTTCTAGGAACTCTTTTTATGATCTTGCTCTTACTGCAACAACAAGACTCTCCAAGCATTTTTCCTCGAGATATTTCCTAGGTCTTCAATTTTACAACTTCTTTGGTCTTCCTTGAGACTTTCTTCTTTAACTTATGGAATTAAAATCTCCTCCTTGGATCTCTTGATTTAGTTGCTTCTTTATTTGAATAGGACTCTCCTAGTCATTCTCATTCTTCTAAGAATGGAAGTTTCTTCAATGAGATCTTCACCTGATATCTTCACCTTCAAGTTTTCTTTAGGTGCTGGATTGATTCTGAAGAAGATACTCTTCCTAAATTTCTTGTAGAAAGTTTTCCAATTCACTAAATCTAATTTCCTTGCAACAAGTTATTAGTACTAAAATATAAATTTGCTTCTCAATCAGGTACTCTCTTTTGGAGTCTCAAATATTGAGTCCTTACCTTCACACATTTTCCTGCAACTATATGGGAAGACTCTTAGCCAAATGAATCTCACAATCTCTCTTTTCAATCTATTCTACCAAACAATATCAAAGCAACAAAATTTACATGTAGTGGGTCCAAAGGCACATTCGATTTGTAAAAATCAAAGTTATGATGACTAGCCCAATTTTTAATGATAGTACTTTCTCAAAGCTCTCCCTACCACCTTGATTCTTCTAAATATTTTTTCAAGAGACTATGCACTATGGTGAATCAGGTTCACAAAATTTTAGGCTCAATAATAATGGTGGTTCTCATCTCAATCTATAGTAGCTAGATCTACTATGGCTAGATCTACCGTGGATCTAATACCACTATTAGATTTTGAGGTAGATCACAATGGGAGATGACAATCACAAGATGTAAAAATATGAAAGAAAGTAAATTTACAAGATTTTAGAAATATGTTATAAATAGAAATGACAAAAATGAATATAATGTTGCTATAGAGGAAATGGACACTCCATGCAAGAAGCTATATGACTACATTGTACTCCATCACTAATGGAGTTACACAATAATTCTACCACTACATACTATCACATCAATATATTACAATGAGGTTTTTTTATAACAGAAGATACATTCTTTGGCCAACACTCTACCTAGTTGTACAAGGGACACCTTCCACATTGACACTTGTGCATCTATTACATTGCATAAAGTAACTAGATAAATTCCTCCTAAAGTAATCTAATGTCCTAATTATGTATCTAGAAAGGTACATTTACATAACCCAAATGATGTATAGAATCTAACTCTAACACTCATAGGATCCCATAGAAATATCACAACTCTTTGCGATGGACCACATGCCATCACCAAGAAGATGGGAGAAAATATTTTTGAATTGAATTTTCCATCCTATCTTTGTTTGTATTCACTCTTCAATGTTAAAATATGAATAGTTTAACACTAATGGAGGAAAACCAAATTGTTGATGCATGGACTAGGACCACCAAAAATTAGTCCATTAAGATGTATAGAGTGGTCAAGGTAGGATAGCTTGGCCACCAAGCGGGATGGATCGCAAAAAATAAGATAAAGAAACACTTTTTAAACCTAATATCAAAAGTTGATACAATAGGGATCATTGATTTTTAAGAAAGAACAAATGATCTAGACATGTGATCTTTTAGGGTATGGATATATGTTGAAAAAATGTTTAAAAGCTATAATGTTATGCTTTGGACTTCGTTTTGATCTATTTATACATTGGAAAATTTTGAGGAAGAAATAGAACCTAGGACAAAATTGAACACCAAGTAATTGGCATGGAATTTCAAATAAATTACCTAGGAAAAACACTCCAAAGGTCCTAAAAAAATAAACAATTTTTTTACTAAAAATAGTATTTTTTATTCTTATATTTTTACAACTAAAATGCATCTCTAGCCATGTTAACAAATTAGTAGAAGATAAAACATAAAATAAAAATTCATATGTATACAATTTTTATTTTATGCGGACTTTATAACATATGGCAAGTGAACCACCACATTTCCATGTGAGTGGCCTTCCATATTAAATAATATGGATTTTAAATATACCAAATGTTGTATAAAGAGAAATGAATCCCTAGCTATAAAAAAAATATGAGTAATAGATGCAATGTTATAGAACCACCACATTTCCACGTGAGTGGCCTTCCATGTTAAATAATATGGATTTTCAATATGAAATATTGTATAAAGAGAGATGCATCCCCGGCTATTAAAAAACATGAATAATGGATTCAATGTTATAGCCTCATATCTCTACTTTGAGTTTGCTTGCATTATGTTGTATTTTCTTAGCAATAAAATCTTTCTATTATTATTTTTATATATTTCTATGTTCTAATTTATTTATTTTGAATGAGTTATATGGGATTGAAATAGATCCCATGGATATTACATCTTGACTATATAGTTGTATTACAACTTGGAAATTATGCATATATTGTTTGGCAAGCTTCAAACCTGGATATCATCCTAGAAAGTTAAGGAATATAACCAATTGAACTAATGTCATTTGATTCCATGTTCTAATTTATTAAACTTTGTTGTTATTTTTTAATTACACTATTTTTTAATACAAAAGATTGAGCCTTGGAACAATGAATTCATTATAGAAATCCTTTTACATAATCTTAGATTCACTATTTTTATTTTTTATCAGTTCTAAGTGTTTGTGTGTCTAATAAAATAGTTTATGTTTTTGATGTATTTGGTCCTTCCTTACATGGCTTTGTATCTAATGACCTTGTCTCAAAATGGATCTCAATAGTTGTTGTTGGTGGGTGAGTTGGAACTATTAATACTCTTGATTGATTTACTTCTATCACTGAGCCATTGCTTGAAACCCTTAAATATTCACCTTTGTTACGTTAAAATATTTATCATCAGTAGAGAAAACTATGCAACAAAATTCTCCTAACTCCTCCAAGGTGTGATTCATTCTTACATAGCTATAATAATAATGGAGTGAATAGCTACTTTACATGCTTACAAAAATTTATTATTTTTATTAGGGTATGAATTGTTCTTTAAGGCTAGGTTGAGTTTCACTTGTTGGATGCATAGATCATATCATATATTTAGTTTTTTTTTTTTTTTTTTATCATCATCTTAGGATGTGTATTGAAAATGTGAATGATTATTTATGATAACTTGAAAATGTATATAATAAAGTAGGTTGATTATAACGATAAAGTAATGCAAACCATAAACCATGAAAACTTACCTTCTATTTGATTTCTCTTTAAAAATCGACTCAACAATGAAGCACGTTGTTAATATATATCTCCATGACTTTACAAGAAAAACAACAATGAAATTGTTGCCATAGACAAATCTTTACATTAGATAAATTTAAATAGTAATATTAAGAAGACCTTATATATAAAATATATAGGAAAAAAATAAAAATCCTCTAAGGAAAAAATAAAAAATAACGATTGATAAATTATTTTTTATTTCTAAATCATTACAAGAATTGTTTTTTTAATGTGTTTTCGGTTGCCTTAAAAGTTTCATTCATTTAATATGTTTAGTCATAGTAAACCTAAGAAACATCTATTTAATTTTTTTAGACTAAACCTAAGAAACATTTATATAATTTTTTTTAAAAAATAAATAATTTTAAGAATCTAATCCATTATAATCCTTTTTCTATGTCAAGCCATAGAACACATTAAACAGTCACAAATTTGACAGAGGAAAAGGCCATAGAACACATTAAATAGTCACAAACTTGACAGAGGAAAAGGCCATGTTGCAACCAAAAGCAAAAGTTGTTGGAAAATAGATTGATGGATGTGATTTTTTAAAAATATTATTACGTTAGCTATTATAAGTTTTTATATATATTATGTATGTATAAATTGTTTATATATATATATATATATATAAATTAAAAAATTAAAGAATGAAAAAAATATTAAATAAAAAATAATTTATATTAATTAACTTGTTTTAAAATAATATAAAATAAATTAATGGTAATGTATTACGTTTTTGTATCATTCGTCAAGTGAACATTGAAGATAGGTTAATTTGGTGAGTTCTGGTAGATTTTCGGTTAAGTCAACGTTTAGTTGTTTAAGTTTGGAGGAGGAGTCACTTTTCCCTTTTCATTTACTGTGGATGAAACATCTCTCACCTAGAGTTAATCTTTTCTTCTAGTTGGTTGCTCACAATCGTATCCTTTCTATAGAAAACCTTCTCAAAAGGGGATGGCAATTGGTTAATCGTTGCTATATTTGTGCATTTGACTAGGAGTCGACCTCTCATATGTTGCTAAATTGTAGTATTTTTAAGGAGGTTATTTTTTCCATTCTTAGGCGACTGGGTGTTGAGTGGGTTTTCCCAAAATCTATTTATGATTGTATTTTACAGTGGTCTTTGCATTTCCTCTCTCCTTGGCTAAGGTGTTTTTGGTGGTTTCTTCTTCCACATACGATGTGGGAAGTTTGGAAAGCTAGGAATGCAAGGATTTTTAGAAATAAGCATGTGACTTCGTTGTTATTATGCAATCGGATTGTCTGTAAAACGGTGGAGAATGTAGAAATTGCAGTGAAATCCTTGGAATTGCTTGAGGTGTCAAAGAGTTGTGAAGTTAGATTGAAAATTTTACTGGGTTTCGAAAGTATAGACCGTCCTCTGTCGACGCCCAACATTAGAAATTCTACCAAATGGAGCGTCCCCCGGTTGGGTGGGTGAAATTGAATTTTGATGGGGCCACGAAAGGACGTTTGGGTTTGGCTGGTTCAGGAGGTGTCATTCGTGACCATCATGGAAATATTCTTTTTGTATTTTTTGATTCTTTGGGTTTGAACTCCTCGCAGGTGGCAGAGGCAAGGGCGGCATAACTCGGGATTTCTTTGCTTAAGGAATTCAAATTCAAAAAATTCATAGTAGAAGACGACTCTTGAAACATTAGCAGCATGCTCTCTGGTGCTTGTCATGTTAGTTGGAATATTTCTAACTACATTGATGAGGGAGTGATGGTGCCTGTCATGTTAGTTGGAATATTGCTAACTACATTGATGAGGGAGTGATGATGTGTCGGGATTTGGAGGATTTCAATTTTGCCACACGTTTAGGGAGGGGAATGCTACAACGGATGTTATGGTGAATATTAGAGTTGATCTTTGTAGTTATGAGGTATGGTAGAGGGTCTTTTGTAGGACCTAGTTAGTTGTGCCTATATTGATGTTAGTTAATAGGCCTTGGATGGCGAAAGCTTGGGGGGATAGGTGTTGTGGTTCAAGTGTCGCTGAAAAGGTTTTGTTGTTGTTCACTGCTTATTTCAAGGCTCTCCTTCTTCTTATTTGCTTCAAGATTGGGGGCGCTTATCGGTTGAGAAGGTTATTCCCCTTTTCGAAGATTTGTCAGGATGCAATTTCTACCCGTTTGGTGGCCTTTAGTTTGGATACGAATAATTGCAGAATCTGGTACGGGAATGTTCGAGATTGTTCTCTATCAAATGTTTTAATTTCTTCTGTCTTGGGGAATTTCAAATTGAGGTGGGCCATTCCTACTATTGTCTTGATGTTATTTCTTGGTTTTGGCTCATTCGATTGTATTGGGAAGAGTTTTTTGGTTGGGGAACGTTGGGTCTTGGTTCTTGGTCCCCCCAATCTTGCTATGTGTTGCTTGTTGTGGTTGGAGTTCAGGCGGTATTGTATGGGTGTCCTTGTTGCCCCCTCTTTGAGGCGGTTCGATGGTGTGTTGGGAAGTGGAGTGCTTTATGGGGGTCTTTTTTTATTTTAAACTTTATGCTCATTTTTTTCTCCTGCCACTAGGTGTGTATTGGGAAAGCAGAATTGGTGAGGTGGCACCACATGGGAATTAATTTCTCTCTTCCTAGTTGGCTTCTAGTATGTGCTTTGGGCCCGTGGTGTTTTTCTCTGAAGTCTCCACATGAGGTCTTTATCAGTGGTGATGGCAAGGTGGCGTGGAGTGATGATTCTTCTCTCCCACCTCATGTGGTGCTTTGGGGGTGTCTTGGAGGAAGGTCTTTCCTTGTTGAGTTTTGCTTTGTCTGCTTCATTTTTCCTCCTATGGTGATTCAGTGGGTGATGTTTTTTGTACTCGATCCCCTTATCTTGGGCCGGTCTGGCCCCTTAAGTTTGTTGCTTCTTCTTGGACCCAGGCAAAGTCGGTTAGTCTGCTCTATGGACCGTTTGTTGTCCATTATTTTTTGTAGTTTTGTTGACTTTGCCACTGTGGTTTGGTTCAAGGATGATTGGGTTGTGGTTTTATCTTTGGATGGGAGCTGGGGGTGTGGTTGTTTTTTGTCTATGCTTTTGTGTCCCCTTCAGGTATTTTCCAAGTTGTGGTCGTCTATGTTTTTCCCTGGTGTTGGGGTTGTAGTATTACGATGGGCAAGTCCAAAGCTTGTAGGCATAAATTGCTCCAACCTAAGTCTAGGATAAAACCCATGTCTTTATCTATGGATGAGGAGGTTTTATTTATTCTAAAGGAAGGGGGTCTTATGGATTGCATCCAAAAATTTCATGGGCATAATCTAGTCCTTTCGAACTAGATGGCGACCTCATGGAAAGATGGCCACGTTCATGTAGGTTTTTCATCCTTTGTGGTCACTGCGGAGCTGGTGAGTCAGGCCACGAAACTTATTCTAGATGGTGATGTTTATAAGGATAGACATTCATTAATGCAAGAGATCTGGTTCTTCTTGGAAGAGGATGAGTTCTTGCCCCGTATCTAGAATGGGTTCAACGCCAAGGCCTTAGTGAAGGTGATTATGGATTACTTCACTATTGATTCCACCTATGAGGTGGTGCATAGATTCCATGCTATGTTTTTGAACCACTTAAGAAGATGCACAAGGATGAATATTCCCCTGTATCTATTTAATTCACTGTATAGCTATATGATAGTTGCTCAGGTTTCTCAGGGCAAGGAGCCAAGGCATCAGGGGTTGGATTTGATTATTTTTGAATAGGAGATGTTAGATGGTGGTTTTAATGTGAATGAGGTGTTATGCTCCTTAAATTCTATTCATTTTCAAGTGTGTGAAGGTACATCAAGACTTCTCCTTTGTTTGTAGGCTAAGGAAGTCTATTTATGGCCTCAAACAAGATTCTAGAGATTGGTATGAAAAAATGGACTCTTTCCTTCTTTCCTCAGGTTTTTTCATTGTGATTATGATGCCACAGTCTACATTTGGAGAGATGAAGAAAAAATCACCATATTTGTTCTCTATGTTGATGACCTACTACTCATTAGTAGTGACATCGCTCACACTCAAACTATCAAGGACTCCCTTTCTAAAAAAATTGAAATGGCTGACCTGGGTTTAGCTCATTACTTCTTTAGGATTCAAATAAATCAAACAGATGTAGGAATTTCATTGTGTCAACAAAAATACACTCTAGACCTTCTTCAAAGGTTTAATATGACAGATTGCAATCCTTCTCCTACACCTTTTTAGTTTGGAGTCACTCTAAGTACTTATTGCACATCCCCTCTATGTGATGCAACTCTATACCATCAGCTTGTAGGGAGTCTATTATACCTTACTCATACTCGCACAAATGTCTTATATGTTGTTGGCTTGATATCCATATTCTCACATCAACCTTATTTTAATCATTGGAAAGCAACAAAAATAATTCTCTGCTATTTGAAAGAAACTCCTCACTTTGGGCTCTTATATGAGAGAAAATCCATGGATATCATTCGTTACATGGATTATGATTGGGCAAGTTCAGTAGAAGATATATGTTCAACTTTTGTCTATGTATTTTGTCTTGGTTCTTCACCAATTGCTTGGTTATGCAAAAAACAGCAAGTAGTAGCCTTATCATCTATAGAGACAGAATACAAGGCATCAATTTTGGCAAGTCAGGAAGCTCTTTGGATTTGTCAGATACTAAAAGAATTTGGATTTTTCCATGACACACCTATTACTATTTGGTGTGACAATCAGAACACAATTCATATTGTACGCAATCCAGTTGAGCATTAGTGCACCAAGCACATTGAGATTTGCATGCACTTCATTTGGAAACATATTCAGAGAGGGGAATATACTTGGACTATATTCCCACTAAAAAAAATTGCAGGCATCTTCACCAAGTCATCTCCTTCTCCACGTTACATTCAGTTGTGAGAGATACTTAGGATAAAGCAGTTGCATTAAAACAACATAGGTCTTTTCTTCTTATTGTTGTATTCTTTGGAGGATGGTTTTTTCCCATATGTTTTTTTTATCATCTCTCCTAAAATATTAATTGTACATGAGTACCTCATCAGGCCAAGTTTTCGGGACTCATATTTTATTTCATAAGGACAATCTTCACCATCCAAAGACATGCCTCTATCTTTATTTTTTGATAGATGTTTTTTTTTTCCAAGAGGTTTTTACACCATCTATATATTGTAAATGAATACCTAATCAGGCCCTATTGCTGGGACACATCCCTTTCTTTTTGTCAATGAGGACAATCTTCACAAATTGAAGACATGCCTCTCCTTTTTTTCTTTTTTGATATATGGTTTTTTCCATGTGGTTTTTACAATATCATCAAATAAGAACATTGTACATGAGTACCTCATCAGGCCCTATTGTCGAGACTCATTTGTATCATACACCCCTAGTATCACTTAAGGGGGGTGTTAGAATAAGTAATTATTCTCTTAAGTTTCACTAGGATAGACATACTTGAGTTTCCACTCCTTCATGAGTCAGGTGAACTCTCAGTATAGTCTAGATCAAATTTGATGAGTTTTTGTAGTCCAACGACTCTCAATGATCAACTTTTCTATTTATACAAAGTTGATCCATGGAATAAATAAATTGATTCTACTCTTCTCTTCATATTTTGTGTAATGATTTGCATGTCCATTTCTTGGAAATTCTAACATGAGAATTACTGGAGCTAGTTCATATGTGTGCTAGAGCGTATTAAAGAATCATAGATACTATTGATTTGCACCCATGGGGTGAATACCTAATAAAAAATATACCTAAGGGCAGAAGATAAATAACATGTGTGGATGATGAAGATGTCCATTAGATTTCCTATGTGCTACAATACTAACTTATTATAAGATTTTGAGGTAAAATATTGGGAAAAATATGTAGTGTAATAAATGAGTAATCCATTAAATACATTAAAATTTGAGCTTTTCCTAGATAATGTGCAGTTCATGCCAAATGTTTAGTATATCTTTTGTAGGTTAAATTCTATGCTAGGAGAAGAGAGTGATAAAGAAATTCACAAGGAGCAAACATATATGCTATATGTTGTGAAACACTATCCTAGTTATCCATAGATCATATATTATGCTACTTGCTTAGTAAACTACATAACCTATAAATTCAAAATATTCAAAAAGAAAGTGACCAATAACTATATATTCTACCTACTATGGCTAATATTACAACAAAAGAGAAATTGGTTATAACATTATAGTTTGACCAAGTAGGACCAGATGGTTATCCCTTGCTAGTTTATGAGTCTATTACAAAAAAATATAGGGACAAATGCAAGATTAACTATAGAAAATAAATCAATAATGAGGACACCTAGATAAGGAAATGTTATTTTTTTATCTTGGTAGAAGGAGATCATTTTCAAAGTATATGATTTTTTTGGACATATTTTGAGCTTCCTAATTATGTGCCCAATTATGTATTTTCCTTGGCATTTATTTGCCAATTTGATTAATGTACCACAAGTATTTCAAGGCACAAAATAAGTACATATTATATGAATTTTGATAAAATACCTTACACCGCGTACAACTTATATGTTGACCAACTAGGGGCGGGGACAAAAGGAACTTAGACTAAAATATTAGTGAGAATTGTAGTCCCACATTGAAAAAGCAATTTTATTGAAGATAATGATAGAAAAAGGGTCAGGATGCTTATGTAAATGAAAAGAGGCTCAATGTTGAGAATGACAAGAACCTAGAATAAGAAGAATCCAAAACCAAGATTAATGCACCTCAAACTTATGAATATGAACTTCTGAGTCTATAGAATAGTTTCATTCCATGTTTTTTAATCTATGTTGATTAAATAAAAAATGGCTTTGATCATGGTAAGTTAAATAGTAAATAATTGAGTCATTATCAAACATACATAAATGGATCTTGGAGAAGATACTAGTTTTTTAATATATGAGATAAAATACAGGCACACTCTTATGAAACTTTATTCTTGTTAATATAAATCATTGACAATATTCAAAAATATAAAAAGATTCATCCACAAATAATATTCCACAAGGATAATCCACACAATGAGATATAGATATAGATAATACCCTTAAGATAGGGCAACACCATAATACTCCGTAAGGAAGGAATAAATCCACAAGATATCCTAATATGAGATACCACTTAATGAGCAAAGACAATAATAAGAGAGTAATTGCTATGATTGATGATCATTATAATGAAAATATTCATTAATTAATGCTACTTTGGGAAGGTGACTCTTAAAATCTTATCTAACTCATCTTTATAATATAATATAATCAACCTTGGGATATGTGTGGCCCATTCTAGCTAAGCATAATATGTAAGAAAGTAGCACTACCAATAGAGTATGCCATATATGATGCAATGGCAAGGTGGATAGTTTCATTTTACAATAAAAATGTTCGATAAGTGGAAAAATATTTATTTTTTATGGCAAACACTATGACAACTTCCAAATAGATTCCAATAATAATGATAACATATGATATATTGACATGTTTCAATATGGTGGATCTTGACTATGACGGTAGATGAAAACTACCACTATGATGACAACTTCTTCAATGATGGAGACTATTTGGCAGACCTTTAGTTGACAATCCTCTAGATGACAAAAATCCATATTAAATAGTGTTGTCAAGGTTAAGTCACTATTGTCAAACCCTTGACGATCCTTTGTATGTTAGTAAATAACTTAATGGAAATCCTCTTTCATGGAGTCAATAACATCAGTTGTTTAATCAACCAATATTTTATTCACACTAGATGACATCTTGTTCCTAAATTTTGGTAGTGTACTTTGAGACGATGTCATCCTTGGTGGCAATTATCGACAATAAAAAGTTCCTTGTGATAGTAGGATATAACACATAATATAATAATTTCATTAGACATTAATATTGGCACCAAGGTTTTGACAATATTTGGTTAGTCAATAGTTTCTCTGACAATAACAACAACCATAATAGATCTCTAGTAAACAACCTTAGACTTGATAATGCCTAGTTGATAGTATCCTAAAGGTGGTGACAACCTTTGTTCTCTTCTTTGACGGTCATATATCTCTTGACAAAAATCACCAAGATTTCTTATATGATAGGTTTTGGACAAAATTTTATTGATATTGTGCTTCACTTCATGATGGTAGGATATTTTGAAATGGTAGTCTTCCCTTGTCAACAATATATTTCTAGACAATAGGGTGTTGGTGGCATTTTCCAAGATGATGTTGGCAATATCTCGATGGTAGAGTTTGGATAATAGGGTGTTGGTGGTATTTTCAAAATGACATCAACAAGCTCCTCCAAGATAGTAGTCTCTCAATTATAGATTTTGGTAGTCAACTCCATATACCAATCAGACTTAGATGATGGTCTAACTAGATAAAAATGACGTATACATAGTCCCTATTTTGACAACAAAAACCTCCATTATCCTTGACTAAGCACTCTTGTATAATTTTCCAATGATAGTGTGTACCTTCAACAATAGTTTACATCTTGCAACACAAATATATTGACTAGAAATAATATAAACATCTATATAGGATGCATGACATAAAATAAAAAAAAATCCTATATATTATTTATTTCAAATTACAAGATACATCTCAAAGGAAACAATGGAAACATCTTGATGCAAATGGATTGGGTTTCTTGAACAAATTCACTCTTCTTTCTTTCCATAGCCTACTATCTTTATCTCTTTCTCTTTCTAACTTTTTCTTTGTGCTTTAATAGTTATTCTGCACCCTTCTCTCCCATATCCTTTACCCCTTGGATATCATTCAATTTATAGATGCAAGTGATAATGACCATCTAGCTATCTTAGATTATTGAACTTCTAGTTCACATACATCCCATTTGTCTAGTATTCATGTGGATGCTCCTGCATCATGCTCACTAGGTTAAAAAATGTTTCATGAGCTCTAGCTCATGAAATGTTTGTCCAAGATACTACCACTATAGCTTTCCTATTGACACAAGGTCAACTTCGTTGTCTTTTCTTGGCCTTCCATTGAGGATCAAACCTAATCGCATAGAATGTACTTCAATCACCATTCAACCACAATCAACATGTACTTTATTAGTGAATTTATTTGTGTCAAAACCTATGTGTGGAGTGATTAAGTCCACATATCCCACAAGGATGTAGGTTCCAACACCTAGTTTCTACATTTCTAGATTTTCTATACTGACTATAACAAACCATTCTTGAATCTTCATTCCATGTATTGCTCTCTCCTATCATAAAGTTAATCCCAATACTTCCTACTGGACCTACATACCCAAGGCCTTCATTATTTGGCCTTATATTTGACATTATAGGTATTTTCAAACCTTACCTACATATTCCCAATCCTCTGCCATTGTAACTCATTATTCTCAATATTCAAATTATAGCCTCTTACTTTTTTCCACCTTTTCCTACTTATTTTACAACCTCTTTCAACACTAGCTCGTATCCATTCAACTTGGTTTTATAACCCTTACTGCTAATGACTTGGGTTATTTACCTCTTACTTGTAATTTTTATTTTTCTTTCCTCTATCCATTCCTCCTAATTATCCATTTTTGTCAGCTTATAATTTAAGCTCGATCAAAGATGAGAATCTATGTGATGACCAATGCTCCTTATCAATGGCAATCCATATTTTAAAATAATCTCTGCATATTCTCCCAAAAAATCTTTCACACTATGTGGAATTTCATTCTTCTTTTCCATTGTCCATTTTTCTATGGGTTAAACGATGAAAGCATAACATGCTTCCTTCTTCTTATTTCTATTAAAAGATTATTTTTGTATACCATAGCACACTGTAGGATTGTTATACACTTCTTTCCCTTTGTCCTTCAATGGACTTAACGTGTACCTCTTCCCATCCTTCTTAATAGTATATGTGTTTCCCCTACCTTTGTGCACTACCTTTTTATAAAACTACCATGGTATTCCCATTAAGACATGGCAAGCATCCATTAATATAACATCACATAGTATCTTGTCCTTCTAAAAACCAATTTTAAGGTCTACCATACATTGTTCATTCACCAAAATTTGATTCTCCTTTTGCAACCACGACACCTTATATGTATTTGGATGCTCCATTCTCTTCAATCCAATTTTCTCTACCATCTCTATTACCACTAGGTTGTCGAGGCTTTCACTATCCATAATTACATTACAACACTTAACTCTTGATTTTTAAAATGTCCTAAACAAAGTCCTTCTTTACTTAGGTTCATGTGTTTCTTTAGCAAGTTTTAGCAACACCCTTTCCATCAGAAGGGATTTTTCTCCTTTTGATTCATTTTATTCTTCATATTGAAATTTTGGGTTCCTAGTCTTGTCCTCTTCACTATAACTAACCTCCTTAAGATGAACATCTCTTCTTTAGGTAGTCTCTATTGCATCGAACCTAGAAAAAAATATTCTTAGCATTTTTTCTATGTCCATGGATCAAGAGATTTTTGGTCTTTCTCATCCTCTTTGTGTCATATTCCCTCATATATTACCTCAGAGATATTCTAGCTCTGATACAAAAATTATTCAACATCAAGGTGGATAATTTTATTTCACAATAGAAATATTTGGTAAGTGGTAAACTATTCATTTTTTATGGAAAACACCATGATGACTTTCAAACAAATTCCAAGAATCATGACGATAGCTGATATGTTAGCATTTTTCAAAACAATGAAGCTTGACTATGATGGTAGATGGAAACTACCATTATGATGAGAACTTCTTCAATGACAAATTTTTTTTGGAAGACCTTCAATCAGTAATCCTCTAAACGGTAACAATTCATCCTAAATAGCATTGGAAAGGTTCAATCACTAATCACAAGTCCTTGATGAGCTTATATATATAAAAAATCCCTCGATGAAAATCCTATTTGATGGAGTCAAAAACATAAATTGTTTAATAAACTAGTATTTAATTCCTGCTAGATGGCATCCCGTTCTTCACTTTTGGTAGTGTACTTTGAGATGACATCATCCTCAATGGAAATTGTCGATAGTGAAAAGTTTCATCTATGAATTCCTTATGATGATAGGATCTAACACTTAAGACAAAAAATTCATTAGACATTAATATTGGAACCAAGTTTTTGATAACATTCGATTAGTTAGTAGTCTCTGACAATGACAACAACTAGAATAGATCTCTAGTCAGCAACCTCTGACTAGATAATTCTCAGTTAGTCGATAGTCTCCTAAAGATGATGATAACCTCTATTCTCTTCTTTGATAGCCATATCTCTCTTGAAAAAAATCACCAAGATGTCTTAGATGATAGGTTTTGGATAAAATTTGGTTGATAGTGTGCTTCACTTCATGATGGTAGGATATTCCATACTAGTAATGTTCCTTTATCAACAATATATTCCTAGACAACAAAGTGTTGGTGGTATTTTACAATATGAAATTGACATACTCCTCCAAGATATCAGTCTCTTGATGGTAGAGTTTGGAAGTTAGGGTGTTGATGGCATATTCCAAGACAATGTTGGCAAGCTTGTCCAAGACAACGGTCTCTTGATGGTAGATATTGAAATTTAAATTTGTCTACCAACTCATACTTAGAAAATGGTCTAGCTAGATGGTAAAAATGTAGATGTAGTCCCTCTTTTGAAAATAACAACCTTTGTTGTCTTTTATAGGGCACTCTACGATAGTTTTCTTGTGACAACATCTACATACAATAATAGTTTACATCTTGCAACAAAAGTATATTGAATATGAGAGAATACAAACATCTATATAGGATGCATACATTTCATTGGAAACATCCTGACATAAATGAATTGGATTTCTTGAAAAAAATTACTCTTCTTTCTTTCCACAACCTACTATATTCAACTCTTTCTCTTTCTCACTTCTCCTCTATTCTTTCATGATTCTTCTACACCCTTATCTCTCATCTCCTTTGCCCCTTAACTGATATTCAATTTATAACTATGATAGATAATGATCATATAGATACCTTAGATGATTGACCTTCTAGTTTGAATTCATCTCTCTTGTCTAGTCTCCATGTGGATGCTCTTGCATCAATATACTATAGTACCTTGGTTTATGTATAATTCAACAATACTTGGTCTATTTATTTCCAATTTTATTTATGTTAATGGGCATAAAAAAATACACAATACTAATACCAACCTTCCACTCTAAGATAATAAAGTAGGTAACATTTCTAAATAGAGGAAGCATAATACAAACATTTAAATTTTTTGCATCATTCTCTAATGTCAATGTCATTCTCTTCTAAAAATATTTGAAACTCCATGAGCTCAACCCCAAAAAATGACAATTTAATCTTAGTTTTTTTTTAAGCTAGGATTGCATGAAAATAAATATATTTAAACTAATTAGAAGCTTAAATAATACACCCATAGATGTCCTTCAAAACCAATAAATAGTAGATGACTTACTTACCTAGTTGAAATGTTTCTCAAAATTTGTTTCTAAAAAAATCTTGAATTAAAAAAAAATTATTACCCATATTCCACATGACTTACTTCATAGGATCGTATTTCCCTCAATACTACTTGGATTCCTTCATATTACCACTCATTTTGAAGCTCTTCAAATTGTTAACAAAACTATGCAATTTATCAAAATCTGACAACTTTGTGTAAACATATGGATCCTAAGAGATGAGATGTTTTCTAGAAAAAATAAATTATCCAGATTTTGTAATCCAAAAAAATCAACTTTGCTAGAAATATTTATTTGATACCACTTGTGAAACTTTATTCTCATTAACATAAATCATGTTCAACATCAATCCCCATAACAATTTAAGATTGAACATAATGTATGAATACATTTTCAAAAATGGATACTCATAGGATACCATAGGAAGATCAAAACTCTTTGCAATGGACCATACACCATAAACAAGAAGATGTGAGAGAATGATTTTGAATTGAAGTTTCCATCCTATCTTGGTTTGCATTCACTCTTCAATTTTGAAGTATGATTAGTTTAGAACTAATGGAGGACAAAAAAATTATTGATGCATGGGCTAGGATAGTAACAAAGTAGTCCATTAAGATGTATAAAGTGGCCATGATAATATAGCTTCGCCACCAAGCAAAATGATTCACAAAAAATAAGATAAAGAAATAATTTTTATAGATAATATCAAAAGTTGATACAATATGAATTATTGCTTTTTAAGGGAGAACAAATAATCTAGACATGTGACCTTTTAGGGCATGGCTTTATGCTCAAAAAAATTCTCATAAGATATTTTTAAATCCGATCAATACTATGAGGGATATAATTCTATGCTTGGGACTTCGTTTTGATTGTTTATACATTATAAAACTTAGAGGAAGAACTAGAACCTAAGGTAAAATTCAATGCCAAGTATTTGGCATGGAATTTCAAATAAATTACACGGGAAAACACTCAAAAGCTTCTAAAATATGTCAAACAAAAAATTGCAAAAAATAATAATTTTCTATTCTTAGATTTTCATAACTAAAATGGATCTCTATCCATTTAAATAAACTAGAAGAAGAAAAAACCATATGTATGTAATTTCTGTTTTATATGGAGTTTATAACTCATCAAAGTGAACCACCATATCTCCACATGAGTGGTCTTCCATGTTCAATACAATGGATTTTCAATACACCAAAATTGTATAAAGAGAGACACACCCATGATTATAAAAATCATGAGTAATAGATGCAATGTTATAGCCTCACATATCTTCTTCCAAATTGCTTGCAACATGTAATTTCTTAGCAATAAAAGCATTCTATTATTATTTTTATATATTTCTATGTTTTAATTATTTTTTGAATGGGTTATATGGCATTCAAATGGGTCCCATTGGTATTACATCATAACCATATAGTGGTATTGCAACTTGGAAATTATGCGTATATTGTTTGGCACACATTTTGATCTCCTTCTAGAAAGTTGAGGAACATAACCAATTTAACTAATGCCATTTGATTCTATGTTCCAATTTATTACATTTTTTTGTAATGTTTGAATTATACTCTTTTTTAATACATAATTTTGAGCCTTGGATCAATGACTTCATCATAGAAATCTTTGGACATCATATTAGATTCAACCTTTTATTTTTTATCAGTTCTAGGTGTTTGTGTGTCTAATGGGATGGTTTTTTCTTATGGTGTCTTTGGTCCTGTCATAGACCTTGTCACAAAATGGGACTCAATAGTTCTTATTGGTAGGTGAGTTGGAACTATTAGTTCTCTTTATTGATTTAATTCTATCACTATGCCATTGCTTGAAACCCCTTAAATATCCACCTTTGTTACCCTAAAATATTTATCAACGGTAAAGAGAACTAGACAAAAAATTTATACAACTCCTCCTAGGTGTGGTTCATTCTTGTGTAGCTATAATAATAATGGAGTGAATAGCTACTTCACATGCTAACAAAAAATTATTCTTTTTATGGGGGTATAATTTGTTCTTTAAGGCTAGGTAGCAATTCACTTGTTGGATGCATAGATCATTTATTTAGTATTTTTGTCTTAAGATGTATATTGAAAATATGAATGATTATTTGTTTGTTGGTGGATGATAAATTTTTATTTTATTCCAAAGTTTAAACCGTGTGTATGTAATGATGTGCACTATGTATGCTATAAAAAAATAAAAAATAAACTATTTCTTATTTTTAAATCATTGTACCGATTATCCTTTTAATGTATTTTTAGTTGCATAAAAAATTTCATTCATGTAACATGTTCCACCGTATGAAACGTGAGAAACATCTATATAATTTTCTCTAAATAGATAATTGTAATATTCTAATCTATTGTAATCATTTTTCTATATCAAGCCATAAAACATATTAAATGGTCACACATTACAAAGTTGACAGAGAAAAAGGTCAAGTGCCAAGCAAAAGCAAAAGCTTTTGCAAAATAGATTGTTGGATGTCAAGTTTCACTTTTTTTCCCTTTTTCTTATTGGAACCAACAATTATATTCAATAAAAATAAAATAAGTTACAATAAAAGGGAGTTGGAAAGATCACAGCTCGAGTCGCAAGGCCACCTATACAATCAAAACCAAAACCAACCCCTAAAAGGCCGAATACACAACATAAATAAGCATAGAAAAATAAACTAGAGTAACAAAAAAATTTAAATTGTAGAACTGTAGCTCTAGGCACTAAGTAGACTTATTGCTCCATCATTATGTGTTTGTCCAATATGGCAAAGCTATTGTAACTCTTGAGTTGAAAGGCTAAAACCATTTTTGGGTAGACTGTATCCATCTTCTTTCCCCTGTCGAGAAATATGAGAATGCCGAAACCACACAAAAGGGGAAGGAACTTTATATTTCACTTCCTCTATAGGAACCACTAATTCCATCGATGATGGCTCTACATCCAACGATATACTCACACCACCGCTAAGATACTCCAACATATTGTAGTTGTTGGATGAATTAGGAATATAATTGCCTAACTAAACACTGGTCATATGAAGTTGCTTCTTTAGAGTGACATCTTCTTCTGTAGATCCCCTTCTCGGGCTATGGAAGCATCTTGCGTTAGTCAGGGGAAATGTACTAGAGGACTGACCAATTGGACAGACTATGAAGCAACCTCTATTGCATCCCTTGGGGTATGAATTTGTTCAGACAAAGGAACCTCATTGTTGGTAGTTTCAACAAAGGACAAATTTTTTCATACCTTTTTTTTATCGATTGTGAGACATGTGGATTTTTACGCCCTCCCATAGTCATCCAACCATCCTCTTGAGGTTGAGAAGTGGGCACACTCGATGTGGTGGGGCTTTGCTTATCCCTGTTATGCGACATCGAGGGACGATATTTGATCTTGTGTGTTGATGACTAGCACCAAAAACATACATTGGGTAAATTAATGTAGAGGACCCACTGGGATAGCACAGTGTCACCAAATTGTATGTCAATAGACTCCTTGAGATCTAGAGAAATATCAATCTCAATGCAAACACATTTTTGAGGGCATGCATGGAAAAATTTGTCCACCTCCACCAAAATGACATGCCCTAAAGGGGCTACTATGTAACTGAGAAAGGGACACAAAGGTGGAGGGAATCCTAGGAATTCCACCTACACAGGGACTTTGGTAGATCTTTCTTCAAAAACAAAAAAATCATGGGTCCAAGGAAAAAAAAACAAGTAAAGAGCTTCTCATGTACAAGGGGCCATGTTCATAAAGAAAAACAAGCAAAGAGCTTCTCATATACCAGAACCCATGTTCATAAATCACCTTAACATGGGTTTTTTTCGTAAAGTGAAACAAAAAAAACCTTTGTAAGGTTTTGAATGATCATTATCTTGACTCCATGAGGAGTTCAAACTGCATTAACCTAGACCCTACGAGAAGACTCATTAGGAATGTGTCCAAAGAAATACCCAAGGGTGAATGATTCTAAATTGTGACATGCAAAATCAATTTTAGGCAATGGAAGAATTACATCAATAGAACGAGGGTTCCTTGTGGATCATTCTTAGCACAAACCTATACAATCGGTTGAGAGGAACCATTATCACATGCATTCCCTTTTGAGACACTAATGTTGTGCATTGGTCCGCTAGAGTTAGGGACCATAATGATACTCAAAATCCTAGCCCAATCTCCATCACTTATCGCAGTTGAAACCCTAGCTCTAAATCTACTTTTTAATGGTAAAGAGTTTGAAAAGCAAATAAAAAAATTGACCTTTTTTCCTTTTTTAAATATTGTCTCACCAACAATAGTTAATTTATGTTTTAAGTTACCTTCTTTTTATAATTATTAATTTTAACTTGTCATAATTAAAAAAATATATAAATTAATTAATGCTATTTATTTGTAAACTGTTAAAACAATAAAATATATATTAATTAATTTATTATATTATTTTTAATATTTAATAATAATTATTATAAAATTAAAGAGTGAAGGATATTAAATATAAGAATAACATTATTTTTATTTAAATTTATTAAATATTGTTTCTAAGTATGCAACTTTAAGGGTGGTATAATTGTGGTCACATTCTTCATGGGCTTAAAGAGGGGATCCTAATCTGAATTTGGATAACCCGAATAATAGTCTAATAATCTTTATATTTACATAAACATACATGTATCAATGTAAATAAATTAAACAATTTTTTTGTTTTTTTATTTGTAACATTTTTTATATACATAGCTGGCAGCATGTGAGGGAAGAGATATGGAGCTGAGACCTTTGGAGAGTTTTAACTATACACTTGCTCTCCAACTCCTCTGCATAAACGAATAAAATTAAACATTTTTATATATAAGTTAAAAATAAATTAGTGATAGTGGCGAAAAAATGGAAAGAAGACAGGTCCACGAACACCGTCTTATTCGTAGAGAAGGAAAAGTAAAAGAAGGCACAATTATCGTGAAAAAGACAGAAACGCGTCCGTGGAATTACGTGGAATGCTTGCGTTTCCACGGATCTTGCAACTTGTTTCACAACTCGCTCGCCGTCCATCTCATATCGAACAAGACTTACGTTGACAACTTTGATGGCATTGAAGAAATAAGGTCAACTATTTTCAAGGACTTTACACCGTTTAAAATAAGTTGAAGTTTTAACCATTTTATTTGGTATATAATGTTCAAGAAAAGGCGGAGGGCTTTATATTTTAAACAGAAAAAGAAAGGGAAAAGCAAAGTAACCCTTGGGACACGGCCTCAGTTTGTAGTCAAAGTCGTAGGGGTGTCAAGTTTACTTACGCAAAAGGCTAAAGTACGGCAGTACCAAACGACAATTCTACTCTAATATTCAGCAATAATAGTCTACATTATTTTGAAAAAAAATGTATATATGCCAATAATATGAAAAGCCAATTGCACGGAAATACCATCTCCATGATCGTCATGACTGGAAGGCTCAATAGAGCCGCATAGGTTCGTTGGTGACATCAATCCGTACGCATCTAACGTTAAAAATAAACTTCTTCTTTTAAGAAAACTGGTTTACAGATAATTTTATAAAAATAAAAATAAAAATAAAATATTTATATTAGTTTAAAAAATAAAAAGGAAAAATATAATTTAAAAAAAATAAGGGAATTAGATGTAGAAAAGTTTCATTATTATTTATTTATGGGATGTTTATACATTGGGTGTTAGGTATTGATTGAAAAACTATTTAGTTGGATATAATAAATCAAGAAGAGAAGAGAAGAGTTTTGTTTTTTTTCTTTCTTTGTTTTACAGAAGTAGTTGCATCTTATTTTCGTTTATAATGGGTATCAAAGCATACAATCTTAACATTTGGTATTAGAGAAACTAAATTAGGTTAGAAAGATTTAGAATTTTTTTTTGACAAGTAGTTAATCTTTGAAGGTGAAGTGCAGAATTAATGGTTGCAACAAATTCTTCATTGCTATCTTTATAGTGGGTATCAAAGCATACAATCTTAATATTTGGTATTAGAGAAACCAAATTAGTGGGTATCAAAGCATACAATCTTAACATTTGGTATTAGAGAAACCAAATTAGGTTGGAGAGATCTAGAGATTTTTTTTTTGGCAAGTGGGTAATCTTTGAAGGTGAAGTGCACAATTAATGATTGCAACAAATTCTTCATTGCTAATTCTTTCATTCAAAGGAGATGACTATAACTATTGGGTGATAAATATGCAAATGTTGATGGTTTTTAAAGAATCATTGGATATAGTCCAAGATGGATATGAAAAGCCTTAAGATTAGAATATGCAACATTAGAAAGAACTAAGAAGAAAGAGGTAAAGAGGAAAGATGTCTTAGCCACATTTTAAATTCAAAGTGCTCTAGATGTGAGTATTTTTTCTAGAATTTTTGTAGTAAAGAATACCAAGGAAGCTTCAGACATATTATAGTCTACTTACCAAGGCACTCATAAAGTCAAATTGGTTCATTTATAGAATTTGTATAGAGTTTTGAAAATTTTCCAATGAAAGATAGTGAGAAGATTGTTGGTTATTGTGTTTTAGTTCAATACATTGTTAACCAATTATGCAACCACGGAGAGACCATTACCAATCAAGTAATTTGTGAAAACATTCTTACATCTTCACCAGTAAAATAAAATTTTATTGTTGTTACAATAAAGGAAAGTAAATATTTGATGATGTTGAAGCTAGATGAACTCATGGCATCATTATTATCTCATGAATGTAGATTGGAGAGAACTTTAGAAATATTACAACAAACATTTGCAACAAAGGCTAAAGTTGGAGAAGAGAGTCACAACAACAGTTCCCAAGAGAAAAAATAAAAATTGTTAAATTATCCAAGAGGAAGAGGAAATGGCCATGGCAGTAGAGGTCATGGATAGTTTAGATGAAAGAAACATGCACTACCATTATTGTAAATGATTTGGTCATTCTAAGAGAGTGTAGGATCAAGCAAAATCACATGCAAAATAAGAAGGTAAATTTCACCCAAAAGGAAGAAGAACATTTTGGATCTAACAATTTTATCTCTTGTTGTATGTCAAATAATTGTAATTATGATGTTTGGTTTCTTGATTCTGTTTTCTCAAATCATATGACAAGTAATCAAGAATTATTTGTGCAGGTTGATGAAACAACAAAAAGGGAAGTGAAGCTTAAAGATGCTAAGTTGTGGAAATTTTTCAAAAGGCACATTTGCTATGCACACCAAACAAGGTGAGGTATGACATATTCAAGATCATTTTTTAGTTTTTGGCCTTAAACACAATATTTTATGTGTAGGTCATTTGGTTAAAAAACTATAAATTTTTATATCATAATGGAGCATGTAACATCATTGATCAAAATATTGGTGGAAAGATAGTTGCAATAGTTGAAGATATCAAACATAACGTGTTAGAACCTCCATCCTAACATCTTAGTTTTAAACACCAATTTTAATTTTTAATGATGTCATATGTAGATGTTAAGAGTTAGAACTAATTTGGGTAATTATCCAACATGCATGAGATAGTAATACGTGTCTTAATAATACTTTATATGTTGTACTACCTTCCCAAGTGGGAGTCATCTTGAATATTAAATCTATTGTGAATTGGAGTTTACTCTTACAGGAGGAAGCCCCCTTGAAGTGACCCAAAATATTAGTTCTTTTATGATTCAATAAAAATTGTGGTCTCTCTATTGCTTGCATATTTTGGTATTGTTGTCTAATTACATTTTGGTTTTTAACATATAGCATCACAACCCCCTCTAAGGCCATATTGATCATCTTATGCTTTCACCTCGCCCCTATGGGATCTTGGTCATCAAAAAGCAGTGAACCATTTAGGGTTTATTTTTCTTTAGCATATCCCCAAAAGAAAAATTCCTCTTAATTTTGGTTTTTTAGGATCTTATTTTTATGCTTAATAAGTGCCTAAATTAAGCTAATAACTTCTTGTATTATTAGGTGCAAGTCTTGGCCATTGAATTAGAGGAATTACTTTGGCCAACATTTGCCCTAAAACACATTATGAAGAGTACCCAACAAACCCTAGAGTAACTAGTTTGAGAGTGTAACCAATGAAAAGGGTCAATGGTTCCACAATCTATTTAGTAGTGTTTTAACCTAAGAGAGTATAGAAAAAGCTATTTTTTGGAGTAAATTCATGGTTGGTTTCTTAACATTATTTACTAGTGGAAATATTGTTAGTAATTAAAGAGTGGCACTCACTTTAACAACATTTGTGGCTTGTGAGATTTACCTTGATCCCTAGGAAGCCATAGTCTAGGGTCTATTTTATTGCCAGAGTTTCATCTATAAAGTTGCATATGACCATCAACAAGACTTCCAAACACTTGCAAGTGATATAGATGGTAGTTGATAGAATATCTTAGGACTTGTCAAGTGAGAAAATAGATGTGGAAATCTAAAACGTCCACTCCACTAAGAATTCTATTCTTGAACAACTATAAAAACTCAACATATTGGATCTAATTAATCAAATTAAACAAAATATATCTAGGTTTGATATTAAACATGATGCAATATAGGGTACCATGTCATAGTTATATTCACAATACCTATAGGGGAATCGAAAATATACCACTCCACATAATTTTTAGTGCATAATATAAGTCAAGGATAAGGACCGAGGTCAATATTACATGTTTTTTCCCTCCTCCATGGCACCAAAATTGAATTTTCCTAAATCTAATGAGGATGACCCCATGAGTTGGATTAATAGGATCAATCAATACTCTAACCTGCCAGACTCCTCTTGAGTAGTGAGTGTCTATCACTTCATTTAATTTAGAGCATGATGTCATTCAGTGGTATCAATGGTTCAAGAAAACATCTAGAACCCCAAATTGTAATGATTTCTCCAAGAATCTACTCATATGCTTTGGCCCTAGATCATATGAAAATTTCATAGGAACCCTAACAAAGCTCAAACCAACTAGTTCAATTTGAGAATAACAAACCCAATTTTCAACCATATATTTTACCAGTAAGACCCTAACTGGGATAAATTTAATGAAGTCAACATACGAGAGAGATATGTTTCCATTATTTAATAACTAAATGGTGTTCATAGTTAGTGGGCATACACTTTTATATTAAGACTAGTCTTCATAGCCATAAATAGATTTTGAAACAATGTCTCTTATTCGAAGCAGTAAAAAGGTTTCTATTGCAAAAACTCCTTGTCTCCCCATCTCCAAGGTATATTGAATTCTTTAAGAGCTATGGATGAGTCTATTGAGACTTATTTTAGACAAGGATAGCAAATGATATCATGAAGTTCATTGAAGAATGTGACAGTTGTTAGTGATAAAAAAGAGAAATAGTTAGGAACCCTTGGTTATTACAAATCCTACTAGTCCTTACGAAGGAGGAATTTTCTCCTTTTGATTATTTTCATTCTTCATCTTGAACTTTTGGGTGCCTAGTCTTTGCCTCTTCACTATCACTAACCTCCTTAATATGAATATATCTTCTTTAGGTAGTATCTATTGCACCAAATCTAGAAATAATTCTTCTTAGCATTTTTCTATGTCCACGACCCGAGGGATTTGTGGGATTTCTCATCCTTTTTGTGTCATCTTCCCTCATATCCCACCTTAGATATCTTCTATCTCTGACACCAAAATTATACAACGATGAGGTGGATAATTTTGTTTCATAATAGAAATATTTAGTAAGTGGTAAACTATTCATTTTTCATAGAAACCACCATGATGAATTTCATATAGCTTCCAAGAATCATGATGATAGATGATATGTTAGCATTTTTCAAGATAGTGAAGCTTGACTATGATGGTAGATGGCAACTACCACTATGTTGATAACTTCTTCAATGAATGAGTCTATTTAGATAACCTTCAATTGGTAATCCTCTATACAACAACAATTCATCCTAAATAGCATTGGAAAAGTTTATTCACTACCGATAGGCCATTGATGACCCTCTATATATCAAAAAATACCTCGATGACAATCCTCTTCGATGGATTCAACAACATCAATTGTTTAATAGCTAGTATTTTATTCTTGCTATATGATATCTCATTCTTCTCTTTTGGTAGTGTACTTTGAGATGACATAATCCTCAGTGGAAATTGTCTATAGTGAAAAGTTTTATCTGTGATTTTCTTGTGATGGTAGGATTTAACACTTAAGACAACAATTTCATTAGAAATTAATGTTGGTACCAAGGTTTTGACAACATTCGGTTAGTTAGTAGTTTCTTTGATAATGACAAAAATTGGGATAGATCTCTAGTCAACAACCTTAGACTAGACAATGCTTAGTTAGTCAAAAGTCTCCAAAATATGACAATAACCTGTGTTATCTTCTCCAACAACCATATATCTCTTGAAAAAAATTACAAAAATGTCTTAAATGATAGGTTTTGTACAACATTTGGTTGATAGCGTGCTTCACTTCATGATGGTAGGATCTTCCAAAATAGTAGTCTTCCATTATTAGCAATATATTCCTATACAATAGGGCGTTGGTGGTATTTTCCAATATGATGTTGGTATACTCCAAGACAATAGTCTCTTTATGGTAGAGTTTGGAAGTTAGGGTGTTGGTGGAATATTCCAAGACAATGCTGGCAAGCTCATCCAAGACAACAATCTCTCAATGGTATATTTTGGAAGTCAAATTTGTCTACCAACTCAAACATAGATAATGGTCCAACTAGATGGCAATAGTGTAGATGCAGTACCTCTTTTTATGACAATAATATTCATTATCCTTGATAGATAACTTTACAATAATATTATTGTGACAATTTCTACCTACAACAATAGTTTGCATCTTGCAACACAAATATATTAACTGTGAGATAATATAAACATCTATATAGGATGCATGGCATAAGATGAAAAAATTTGATACATTTTTTCTTTCAAATTACAAGATACATATCAATACAAACAATGGAAACATCATGACATAAATGGATTGGATTTCTTGAACAAATTTACTCTTCTTTCTTTCCAGTATTCAACTCTTTCTCTTTCTCACTTCTCCAAGCTTTCACGGTTCTTCTACACCCTTATCTCCCATCACATTTACCCCTTGAACATTATTTGTTAGAAAATGAAATACTTGATTAGATTCACTTAAAAGGAGCCTTGCTTAAATAACAAAGGCAGACAATCTAATCCATAGGATCATAACTAATTGAGCTAATGTTATCCACATAAATTATCCTAGTAACAACTTAGAATATAATTTGTTATTCTAACACCTTCCTTTAAGTGGTACTAGGATATACTAAAACCCCCCCTTAAGTGATACTAGGAGGTAGTGAAAAACAACAAAACCAAAACAAGTGGCATATCCACAAGTATGAGTCCCGGAAACAAGGCCTGATAAGGTACTCATGTACAATATGTGATCAAAAAGAAGAAATATCACTAAAGAAAACTCCCCTAAAACTAAAGTGTCTCACAAAAAATGAGTGTGAAGATGGAAAAAGAACCACAAAAATTGCAAGGGTAGTCCAAAATGACTCCACAAGCATGAGTATGTAGTTTCCACCTATATGAACACAATGGGTTGATAACAAAGTCCAAAACTTGTGGACAAATAGAAAAATAAGGGAATGATAAAAAACCTCAAGGAATAAAACCACATGCCATAATATAATAAGAAGAAGGAATATGTGCATGGAGAATGAAGAGGAAGGAATATGTCCTCTTCAACCCCCTTAGGACAACTTCAATAAAGAATCCTGCAAAGGATCCATCAGATGTCTCAAAAAAGGTAGAGCCTCGTTACCGAATTGAATGAAATATTACTCCCAAACTAGTGCTTGTGGCAAAGATCAAGGCTATGAACCATGAAGAAAGTTCAGTAAGGAAGAACCCCTTGAAACTAAAGTATCTCACAAAAGGAGAGTGTGAAGATAGTGTGGAAAAATAACCATAAAAATTGCAAGGGTAGTCCAAAATTGGCTCCACAAGCATAAGTATGTGGCTTCCACCTATATGAACACAATGGGCTTATTAATAAGGTCTAGAGAAAGTGGAAAAAAATAAAACAAGGGCACCAATGCTGGGAGTGTCGAGTTCAACCGAGAATGCACTCCATGATACAATATTTTGAGTCACAAAACAGTGTGGAAAATAGTTTCAAATCTGAAAAAGGAGTGCATCATATTATCCATATCGAAAAATCCTTTTTGATGACTATAAATACCCCTATTTTTGGATTGGAAATTGGCCTTCATTTGCATAAAAAATAATAGTCTTCTTCTCTCCTTTACAAAGGAATATTCCAGAATATTGGAATAAAGCAGGTTTACAAATTTCTTGCAAAAAAAACATGGGCCACCTTTGGTTTCACTATAATGAGATAACCAATTTTAAAAAGCCACAGTCCATAATAAAATTTTGTCCAACATAAAGCCATATTTCATGATCATAGAAGAAAGCAACAATCCCACTCAATAATCACATTTGTTCGCTGGAAATATTCCTAGAACTGTAAATTAAAGTGTCACCTCATCACCAACAATGTGGCAATATCCATGTAGGTAGCCACAACAACCATTCTCCTCAATGGGCCCATTTCTAACCACCATCATAAAGTAATAGTCGTGCACAAAAATTACGAAAAGCTCACCCACCATCATGTGGCCATAGGCTACCATCGCCACTTCTATGCAACATGAACCCTTTTGGCGAGTTTTTACGGTGCTACACATCAATGAATTGAGTGCTCCAGAAAGGGATTAGCCACGTTACTATTTCCATCCAGTCGTAATGTCGCTCCATCAAAACATCACAGTGGTATTTTTATCGGGGTATTATTTAGAAACAAGAAACATCAACGTCCTTGCAAGGTATAATCAGGCTATTTGCATCAAAATATGGCAATAATAACACCATAAATTCACTAAATGCTCGTATTGGGAAAAATAGACGCCCTTAAAATATATGTTCAAACCAAAATCATCAGACACCCTTACAAAAGGAAGGTAAATGGTGCAAAAATATTTCCATAGTGCAACTTCTTAGGGCATTGTTACTATAATGTAAGAATACCAGGATCTTAGTGAATCTCACGTAGCATGTCCCCTCATTGTGACCTCCAATAGACCCGCACGTTCTCTCCACTGCAGCAATGACATGCTCCAAAAAAATTCTTTTGACCTTCTCAAACTTGTTGAATCACACAAAAAAAAATATGTTCACCTTCGTGAGCGAGCCTACTCACCTCATAGCTATTATGGAAGCCATAATTGCCCAGTACAAGACTCTTTGATTTCAACAAAAGAAATACGCTCAAATTTTTTTTATCATGTTAGAAAATTAAACCAGATTTGACTCCTGACATATCGGATCATTGCAAATTCGATCGCCACAATTTACAAGCATGTGCAGTTAATACCAGTAGCTGCAGTTCGTTGAGTCATCAGAAACCCTAATGTAGTGCATGTCAGAGGATAAGCCTTATCCTCCCTTCCATTCGGCTATATAAGGCAGAGTGGTCTTTCAGAAAACATCATCAGGAGCAACGAGAGATATCGGGTAGCAGAGAAGAGCAGAGGAGAAGGAGCAACAACCTCTTAAAATATCCTCTGGAGTTTATCTTGCAACTTCCTTGCAGATGTCTGTAAAGCTTTTGAATAAAGAATTGTAATCTATTTTGTCTTAATGAATAAAATATCTCTTTCTGGTTATAATTTAGTGTTTGCTTTCTTCCTTAGCTTTGCACCTGTCTAGTTGGAAATCCCATAGTTCTCTTGAGTTACTCCGACACACTCATTTTTGTGCACCAAGCGGGGCACAAATTTTGTGTGCGCTTGACCCAAGGTGCACACTCTGCATGCGCCTAATACAAGGTGCACATTCCTGTTGCACCATGCCCAAGGTGCAACCTTGGCTTGTGCTCGACCTAGGGTGCAACCTTCCAACTACGCCCAGTCAAGGTGTAGCCTTGACTTGCACCTGACCCAGGGTGTAACCTCCCAACTGCGCCCATCCAAGACATAGCCTTGACTTGCATTTGACCTAGGGTGCAACCTCCATTTACACCTCATACAAGGTGCACTGACCCATTGTGCCTAAGCTAAGGCATAATCTTTTATTGTGCCCCAACTTAAGTGCAATCTAAACTTGCACCCCATATCGAGCGTAATTAAAATTTGTGCCCAAAATTTTAAATTGGTATCAGAGCTATATCATGCCCATGGAAGATAGAAGCAATGGTTTCTGGAAGAAACTCGTTGCAGTTGTAGATCTTACGGTTCAATGGCAAGAACTATGATTACTTGAGCATTCAGATGAGAATCATGTTTGGGTCGTAGGAGCTTTGGGACCTGGTCCATAATGGCTATGCAGAGCCATCAGATGCAGCAACGTTGAGTGTCCTCTCCCAGATGGAGTCAGATCTACTGAAGGAGAACTGTAAGAAGGACTAGAAGGTGTTGTCTTACATAATGCAGGCGGTCGAGGAGACAATCTTCCTACAAATTGCAACAACCAAATCTAAGGAGGCCTAAGAAATATTGGCCAGATCCTACCAAGGTACTGACAAGGTGAAGTTTGTGTGGTTGTGAATGCTGAGAAGGGAGTTTGAGAACTTGCAAATGAATGAATCAGAGTCCATAAGCGACTTCCTCACCTGGACAATGGATGTCATCAACCAAATGTGGTTGAATGGGGAGAACGTGGCGAATCGGAGGATTATGGAGAAGATACTGAGGAGCCTACCAAAAAGGTTTGACTCAGTTGTGATTGTGATTGAAGAATCGAGGGATTTGAAAACCCTCTATGTGGATGAGCTCATGGATTCTTTGCAAAAACATGAGTAGAGGCTGAGTCGCTCAACTCAGTCCTCATTGGAGCAAGCGTGCAAGGCACAGGTCTCATTTTGAGACAATAGTAGATGAGATTCCCACCAAGGAGCCTCTAGTTCTCAAGGAGGAAGAGGTAGAGGTAAGCATGGGAAAGGCAACAAGAAAGGAGGAAGGTCAAACTCCAATGGCGAAGAGACCAATAGCAACTTCCATGAGCAAGGAGTAAGAGGTAGTAGCAAAAACCAGCAAGGAGGGCCTAATTAGAGGAAGGATAAATCAAAGATCCAATGTTATTACTGCAAGAAGTTTAGTCATTATATCTCTAAGTGCATAAATAAGATGGCCAAGGATAACCAACAACAAGTGCACTACACAGATAAAGCTGAGTGTAGACATACCAGTGGAAATATACTATTGACTTGTAGTATTGAGGAGGAGAGCCAGAAGAATATTTGGTATCTCGATAGTGAGTGCAACAACCACATGATTGGGAATAGAGAGATGTTCTCACAACTAGATGAAACAATCCAGTCTGAGGTGAAGATGGGGAACAACAACAAGGTTCATGTGATGGAGAAAGGAAAAATCATCATCCGTACTAGGTAAGGTGAAAGGAAGCAGATCACCGATGTCTATTATGTGCCTGTTTTGAAGCATAATTTGCTTAGTGTTGGACAACTTGTGTAGAAGGGGTACACTATTTAATTCAAAGATTGAGTGTGTGCCATCAAAGACAAAGAACATGGGCAGATTGCAATTGTGTCTATGACAAAGAATAAATTGTTTTCACTATAGATTCAAAATGAATTGTTGATATCATTTAGTGTAGTTGAGAAAGATGCTACCTGGATGTGGCATATCAGATTCGTTCACCTAAGTTTCAGTGGCCTGAACTTGTTGCACAAGAAGAAGATGGTGAAGGGTTTACCCCTTATTGAACAACCAAATCAGATTTGTGAGGGTTGCTTAGTTGGAAAGCAACACGGGAATGCATTCCCTATAGGATAGTCTTGGAGGACTTCACAACCATTGGAGCTGGTGCACTCAGACATTTGTGGTCTGATGCAGACTAGCACATTTATCGGTAACAGATATTTTTTGACTTTCATTGATGACTTCAGTCGGAGGACATGGGTATATCCCATCAAACAAAATTCAAATTCGTTCAAAAAATTCAAGGAGTTCAAGGCTCTGGTTGAGAAACAGAGTGGCTACTAGGTAAAGACTCTCAAGACAAATGGTGGAGGTGAGTACATCTCCAATGAATTCCAAAATTTCTGCAAGAAAAATGGAATTTACAGGCGGCTCATTGCCAGATACACACCACAACAGAATGGTGTAGCTGAGAGGAAAAATAGAACCATAATGGAGATGGCACGAAGTATGCTAAAGGCAAAGGGATTGCCACATGAGTTCTGGGCAGAAGTTGTATGTTGTGCAGTTTATCTTCTAAATCGGTGTCCAATGAAGAGTGTGAAGGACAAAATTCCTTAGGAGACATGGAATAATCAGAAGTCGAGTGTGGCTCATTTGAGAGTTTTTGGGTGCATAACATATGCACATGTCCCAGTTGAGAAGAGGAAGAAGATGGTTTATAAGGCAGAGAAGTGCATCTTCACTGGGTATAGTGAAGAGTCCAAGGCATATAGGCTATATAATCATGTGAGGAAGAAGTTGATTATCAGCCGAGATGTGAAGTTCCTGGAGGATGAAGCTTGAAACTAGAAATCAAAGACTGGCCAGCTTGAGCCCACAATCATTGAGTCTGAAGACTTAGAAGAAGATAAAGTTCATCAACCTGTAGCTTTAGGCAACAACACTGGAGCTAGCAGTAGCATCGCCTCATCATCACAATCGCCTCCACTTGCAAGCAGGATCTCCAACCTAAGGACTCCAGCAAAGATGAGGATCTTACAAGACATCTATGAGGTAACCCAAAATCAAGTAGATGAAGGACATTCTAACTTTCCTTTATTTTTTGAGTGTGATCTAATTTCGTTTGAAGAAGCTATTCAGAATCAAAAATGGATGAAGGCGATGGATGAGGAAATAGAGGCCATAGAGAAGAACAAGACATGGCAATTGATAGATCTCCCAGCAGGGAAGAAGACCATTGGGGTCAAGTGGGTATATAAAATGAAGTTTAATACCCAAGGAGAAGTTGATTGGCATAAGGCCAGACTGGTGGTGAAAGGTTACAAGCAGAAGTGAAGGATTGACTATCATGAAGTATATGCACCTGTAGCCCAACTTAACACAGTCAAGATGATCCTAGCACTAGCAACCCAGAAAGGTTGTAATGCATACCAGATGGATGTCAAGTCTGCATTCTTGAACGAAGTGTTGGAAGAAGTGGTCTACATAGACAAACCACTAGGCTATGAGTTGGAAGGACAAGAAAGTAAAGTCTTAAATCTGAAGAAGGCCCTGTATGGGTTGAAGCAAGCACCCAGGGCATGGTACAGTCAGATTGATGCTTACTTTCAGGAGAATGGGTTCATCAAATGCCCATATGAGCATGCCCTGTACATGAAGCAAAATCTAGAAGGAGAAATGATAATCGTTTACCCGTATGTAGATGATCTGAATTATACTGGAAATAGCAACAGGCTATTTGACTAGTTCAGAGCAGTCATGATGAAGGAGTTCAAGATGACAGACTTAGGGTTGATGAAGTATTTTCTCAGCACTGAAGTTGACCAATCGGTAGATGGCAACTTCATTTCTCATGGCAAGTATGTGAAGGATGTCCTGAAGCGGTTTAATATGGAGGAAAAAAAGCATGTAATTACACCTGTTGCCATAGGTCTGAAGTTGGGCAAGGTGGATTCCAGTAGAAATATTGATACAACCTTGTTTAAGAGGCTAGTTGGTAGTCTTATGTATTTGACTGCAACTATACCTGATTTGATGTTTGGAGTGAGCCTAATTAACAGGTTTATAGAAACTTTGAAGGACACGCACTGGAAAGTAGGCAAAAGAATTTTGTGCTGTCAATGGGACGTGGACCCATGGAATGTTTTATGCCAGAAGAGACCAACTGAAACTGGTTGGCTACATAGATAGCGATTGGGCTGGCAACACTGATGATCGGAAGAGCACTTATGACTACGCTTTCCATCTTGGATTAGAATCAATTTCATGGTCATACAAGAAGCAACTGATAGTTGCATTGTCTACTGCTACGGCAGAGTATGTTTCCACCACATCAACCGCATGCTAGACAGTATGGCTGCAAAGAATCTTGGGTGAGCGAAAACATCCATTGTAAGGGGTGACAACCATTTTCTGTAATAACAATTCCACCATAGCACTGTCAAAGGATCTAGCTTTTTATGGAAGGACGAAGCACATAGACATCCGATATCATTTCATCAGAGAGCTGATAAAATTTGATGAAATTCAGTTATTGTTTTGCAGGTCCAAGGAATAGGTAGATGATATTTCACAAAACCTTTGAAGGAGGAAGACTTCAATAGGCTTCGAGAAATGTTGGGCATCCAAGTCTTTGTGAAATCTAGTTTAAAGGAGGGTTTTAAAAAATTAAACCAGATTTAACGTCTAACAGATCGGATCACCGCAAATCCTATTACCGCAATTTACAAGCATGTGCAGTTAATGTCGGTAGTTGTAGTTCGGTGAGTCGTCAAAAATCCTAATGCGGTGTATGTCCGAAACCCTAATGCGGTGCATGTCAAAGGATAAGCCTTATCCTCCCATTTGCCCGACTATATAAGGCAAAGTGGTCTGTCTAAAAACATCATCGAGGAGTAACGAGAGATATTGGATAGCATAGAAAAGCAGAGGAGGAATAGCAGCCTCCCAAAATATTCTCCGAAGTTTATCCTGCAACTTGCTTGTAGATGTGTGTAAAGCTTCTGAATGAAGCATTGTAATCTATTTTATCTTAATGAATAAACTCTCTTTCTGGTTATAATTCCATGTTTACTTTTCTCCTTAGCTTTGCACCCGTCTAGCTAGAAATCCCATAGTTCTCTTGAGTTACTCTAAAGCACTCATTTCTATGCACCCAAGCGGGACGCACATTCCACGTGCGCTTGACCCAAGGCGCACACTCCGCGTGCGCCTAACCCAAGGCGCAAACTCTTTTGCACCAGGCCCCCTTGTGCTCGACCCAGGGCGCAACCTCCCAACTACGCCCAGTCAAGGCGCAGCCTTGACTTACGCCCGACCCAGAGCGCACCTCAGACAACCTCCCAACTGTACCCAGCCAAGGCCCCGACCCAGGGCGCACCTCAGACAAGGCGCACTGTCCCATTGCGCCTAAGCTAAGGCGCAATCTTTTATTGCTCCCCAACTTAGGCGCAATCTAAACCCACGCCCCATCTCGGGCGCAATTAAAATTTGCGCATGACCTTTCACATCGCAGTAAAGGACGGGGCCTCTGTTCATTATTAAAATAATATTGAAATAATCTTAAGCCACGGTGTTTCCTCCTGCGGTGATCGGGCTATTATTGAGCATCGATCGCCAGCGTGGCTCACTGTTGCGTACACAGAGGCAGGTTATGATGCCAAACAATCACCTCCGTAAAAAAGAACCGATAATCGCCTACTTTTTGCACTGGTTCAGGGGTCCTACAGCATTTGGCGTGCTAAAATTTTTAGCTTAATGTATTTTTCATTGTTGCAAGGCTAACAAGGTGGTTGTGCACATCTGTGAAGGCCAATAACTTTGCTACATGCCAATTCTCCAATCTGTAAAATCAACGCAATGTCGGGGCGCGTCTTCAGATTCTAACACAGGAGCGTTCGACGCAGCAAACAGTGGTGATCATGTGATGGAGACTAGACTTCTTCTGCACCTCCACTTCTCCAAGTCGGCACTTCTGGACTTGTTGTTAACACCGTTGTTATTGACGCTGAGCTCCTTTAACTTCTCACGATCGCTGCCACCAAAACATATGCCAACCTGCGTGCTGCTACGAACATGGCCAACACTGCAACAAATAACATTTCTAGATCCTCCCTGTCAAGTCCTGTGTCACATCCATGGTCTGCAATCCAGCACAAAGTGCATATGAAACACAGACATCGTCGAGGATAGCTTGCCATCGAAAATCTCAACCCGCTGCAAGTTGAAATGCAAAATCGAAGATGCCCATTTTGTATTGTTTGAGGATGCCAAACACAACAACGATTAGCGCCCAAAAAAGCATCACATGTACATCGAATCTGGCAGACCTCAATAACAAATCTGTGCACTCCCAAGAAAGACGTCCACATTCACACAGTGGCTCATGAAAAATATCGCACACAATACCACCACATCTCCCGAGATATGGCGACGTTCACTGCAGAAAAAAAAAAATGAGTTGGACGATGATGCGGTCTTTTGAGAAAATCCCACGCAAGTAGACTTTAAAAAAAAAAAAACTGCAACATTCTGTGAATGATAGCCACAGTGGCTTCAAGCTCCGCAGACTCCTCCATAACTCCCGCCAGGATGTGCTGGATCTGCTTCAGTCACCACGCAATCACTAGAACTCGGCCTCCATTATGTTGCTACGTCTGAAATGCGGTGCAATTCTCACTGCCATGAACAACACGTAGCAATACTTGGCGTAGACGTTTCTCCATTTAACAGCCAACAATCGTTCCAACTTAGATTTAGCTATAGAAACTGCAGAATCTCATCGCCGACTGTGAGTGAAAGGATGCACCCCAGGATCACCTTCACTGCAGAATGAAATTCTACCTTGTGGCTTCCCATTTCGATGGCCCAATCGGCCATCAAAGACACAAAACACTTCAACAAAAGAACACTCACTCAGGAGACGTACTGGTCATTTGGACTGTCAACAACGACCACTCAGTGCAAAACAAGCACTACAGGAAAATAGAAGTGGGGAAGACGTCGTATTCAATTACCCTCCTTTTAACGCCATCACACTGAAACGTGCCAAAAAAACATAGATGTGATCATGCCAGTCTTGACGTTGCCAGCAGCTCGTGCGTCGGACATCATAGCACATGGCAGTAATTTAAGCGCTGGCCCTGAATTGGACCACCTGAATCGGTGGCTCCTCCATTACCTCAAACACGAACACGGCTGCGATATCAGTTCAAAAAACATGAACTAGGCTGTCTCCTTCTGCTACGAACATATAGCAATGGGCGTTCAGAAATGTCAATCTCCATGCTAAAGATGCACCGTAGTGTTCATGTGCCGCTAGCTCGGAAAAAAAAATGGCATCTGACAGGAAAAATCTCACGCGGCCATGGAGCATCACAGTTTTGGGAACTACACCATCGGGTGTCGTAGATTTTTATTATGAAAGAGGGAGGCATATTTTGTCATGCGGTAGCTCAGTAAACAATTCAATGGGCGCCACATCAGATATGGTTCAACCTACTGCCATAGCCATTTAATACTGCAAAATAAAAATATAATCTCCATTGTGCACCCGCCCTTGAGCGCAGCGAACTTCGAGCAGCATGATGGATTGAATTAAGAGCAGCATTAGAAAATACAAGCTAGACATTGCCGTTGACGAGTGCGTCCGTGATTCACCTCATTCGCTGGTAAATATCAAAAAGAGATACTCATAGGATACCATAGGAAGCTCATAACTATTTGCAATGGACCACACACCATCACGATGGGAGAGAATGCTTTTGAATTGAATCATTCTATCTTGGTTTGCATTCGCTCTTCGGTGTTGAAGTATGAATAGTTTAGAACTAATGGAGGACAACCAAATAATTGATGCATGGACTAGGACGATAAAAAGTAGTCGGTTAAGATGTATAAAGTGGTCATGATAAGATGGCTTGGCTACCAAGTGGAATGATTAAAAAAAATAAGATAAAGAAATAATTTTTACACTACAATAGGAATCATTGTTTTTAAAGGGAGAACAAATGATCTAGACATGTGACTTTTTAAGGCATCGCTTTATGCTAAAAAAAATGCTCATAAAATATTTTTAAATCCTACCAATACTACGAGGGATATAATTTTAAATCCTATCAATACTACAAGGGATATAAATTTATGTTAATGGGATAACATCTTGAAAAGGTTCTAAAATATGCAAAACTAAGAGGAAGAACTAAAAATAATAATGTTCTATTCTTAGATTTTCACAACTAAAATGCATTTCTATTTATGTTAATTAAATTGGAAAAACACTCAAAAGGTCCTAAAATATGCAAAACAAAATTTTTTTAAAAATAATAATGTTCTATTCTTAGATTTTCACAACTAAAATGCATTTCTATTTATGTTAATAAATTAGAAGAAGAAAAACACAAAATCAAAATTCATATGTACGTAAATTATATTTTATATGGATTTTATAACTCATGGAAGCGAACCACCACATTTTCGCATGGATGATCTTCCATGTTCAATGTGACAAATTTTCAGTACACCCAATATTGTATAAAGAGAGAGACACCCATGACTATAAAAATCATGAGGAATAGATGAAATGTTATAGCCTCACATATCTTCTTTCAAATTGCTTGCAAGATGTATTTTCTTGGCAATAAAATCATTCTATTATTATTTTTATATATTTCTATGTTCTAATTTATTTCTTTTTGAATGGGTTATATGGCGTTGAAATGGGTCCCATAGATATTACATCATGACCATATAGTGGTATTGCAACTTGGAAATTATGCATATATTATTTGGCAAGATTCAATTTTGGATCTTCCCCTAGAAAGATGAGGAACATAACGAATTGAACTAATGCCATTTGATTCTATGTTCTAATTTATTACACTTTGTTGTTTTTTTAATTATACTATTTTTTTAATACAAAGTTTTGATTCTTGGATGAATAACTTCATTATAAAAATCCTTGGATATCATATTAGATTCCACCTTTATTTTTTATCAGTTTTAGGTGTTTGTGTGTCTAATGGGATATTTCTTGTTTATGGTGTCTTTGGTTATGTGTTTGTGTGTCTAATGAGATATTTTTTGTTTATGGTGTCTTTGGTCATTCGTCATAGACCTTGTCACAAAATAGATCTCAATTGTTGTTGTTTTTGGGTAGGTGAGTTGGAACTATTAGTGCTCTTGATTGATTTACTTCCATCACTATGCCATTCCTTGAAACCCCTTAAATGTCCACCTTTGGTAATATAAAATATTTATCCCTAGAGAGATATAGACAAAAAGTTTCTCTAACTCCTCCTAGATGTGGTTCATTCTTGCATAGCTATAATAATAATGGAGTGAATAACTACTTCACAGGCTAAAAAAACTTCATTATTTTATGAGGGTATAATTTGTTCTTTAAAACTAGGTAGCAATTCACTTGTTGGATGCACTTACCATTTATTTAGTTTTTTTTCTTAAGATGTGTATTGAAAATATGAATGATTATTATCCGTTCATGTAGAGGAGTTGGAGAGCAAGTGGGTAGTTAAAACTCTCCAGTTGAAATCGAGAGGCCCTAGGTTCAAATATCTCCCCTCACATGTTGTAGATATGCTATGTACAAGAGGTTACAAATTAAAAAAAATGTAAAAAAAATAAGAAAAATGTTATATATATATATATATATATATATATATATATATATATATATATATATGAATGATTATTTGTTTGTTTGTGGGTAATAACTTTCTATTTTATTTTTCTAATAATAATAATAAACTCAACAACAAAGCACATTGTTAATATATCTCTATTCCTTCACAAAAAACAAAAATAAAATTGTTGTAATAGACAAATCTTTATACCAACAAAATTTAAATAGTAATATTAAGATGACCTTATTTTATTGAAATCATTAAATATATGCCAAAAGAATTAGAAATCCCAAATTTAAAAAAGTAAGAGAACTATCTATATATATGATTATTTGTTTGTTGATAGATAATAACTTTCTATTTTATTTTTCTAATAATAATAATAAAAGACTCAACAACAAAGCACAGTGTTAATATATCTCCATCCCTTAACAAAAAAAAACATGTTGTGATAGACAAATCTTACATTGACAACATTCATGGCATTGAAGAAATAAGGTCGATTATCTTCAAGGACTTTAGACCTCTTAAAAGAAGTTGGAGTTTCATTTATATAATGTTCAATGAAAGGCGGAGGACAAGAAAGAGAAAAGCAAAGTAACCTTGGGACACGGCCTCAGTTTGTAGTCAAAGTCATTGGATGTTCATGACATAGGGGTGTCCTGTTTACTTACACAAAAGGCTAAAGTATTCTCAGCAAATAATGGTCTAAAGTATTCGTAAAAAAAATTACTGTATGACAGTACTAAACGATAGTTCTACTCTAATATTCAACAATAATCGTCTACATTATTTTGAAAAAAATGGTATGTATGCCAATAATATGAAAAGCCAATTACACGAAAATACCATCTCCATGGTCATCATGACTGGTGTAGACACCAAAATAGCACCAATCCAATTATGTGATGACAAGCACTGATCAAATTAACATACATATCCCCTAGGGCAGTCCCCAGAGGTTAAACAGTGGTCCTAACCACTCCCATAGTATTTTTGGAAGGTCAGAGGTCAATTTGGCACCTTTTTAGCACTTTGCTCCCTACTCCTCCCACCCTGGGACGATTAAAAATTGGTATTCGTCCCACCCAGGGATGATTAACAACATTCATCCCAGGGTGGGGCAAATAGCAGGTTTAACTGGCAAAAAGTCAAACCTCGATAGGTCCGCCACTTAACTACACCTTCAAGGCATGCAATTACGAGGAACGACTTCAAATCAAGGAGAGGGACTTCAGTCAAGCATACCTTGATCATGGAGGCCTCATGTAAAGAGACTCTAAATCATAGAATAATATTTTCTCCCAAAATACTACAAACAAGTCAAGTGGCACCCTCGCATGCACATTCAAAGAGAGAGACCCTAGGTTTATAAATTGGTGAGTCTTCTCACCCCCCCAAAAAATGGAGAAGAAGCATTTGGATAAATGAAGTGTTTTCAAATAAAACCCTTACCCTCATTGTTCTTCTTACATCCTTGATCTCTCTTTTGGAAGGGAGGTTATTGGGTGATTATTGGAAGCACAATTTGGACCCAAACCCAAACATTTGGCCACAATACCCCACTAATTTTTTTGAAACAACCCCATAAGTGGTTTTGAACCCATCCCAAGTGGATTGGTGCCAAAACCAAGCCCCAAACAGTGGGTGTCTTACCCCCGGGCATCCCCTGCACTACTGCAGTTCTAATCGCCCCACCCCAGAGCGATTAGAAATATGTGGAATATTTCTCTACTATTTCAGTTGCATTTGATTTTAGGTTACTTACATATGCTGCTATTCAAGTTTCATTTGATTCTGACAAGTTTTGGTTGTGATTTTATCATTTCTCACTTTCGCTAACATACAGGGAGCGACATTAGATACAGGGAAATCGAGGCCTAATTAGCTAAATCCGACCTTATGGGTCATCCCAAAATTCTTCTTTTTTCCTAACGCCAACATTTTAGGCATTTTGGATGCCTCTAGACTGGACATTTAGGAGGTCACCTTCTGACAACTTATGACAGTCCTAATCGTCCCACCCCGGCGCGACTAGAAATTTGTAGCAGATTTCCTAACTATTCCTTTTGCAGTGGGTTCCTAGTAATTTTTTATTACTTCTGTTAATTTTTCAGCTCATTTTGATATTTTTCAGTTCTCATTTTAATCATTTTATGTATACACTGACTGCAGGCCTTGGGGATCGCATGTTTCTCTCCATCCGCAGGTGCTACTAACCATTTAATATTTCTTTGAGCATAGGAACTCAACATAGAAGGGGCAGCAAGGAACCATAGACACATTCACTCAAGCGGCGGTGACGTTTGGTCCACCCATTTTCAACGTGGGCACGCGAAAGATCCCCAAGGAGAATGTATCATTCATGGTGTAAACCAAACTATGGCCGACGCTCCTAGCCCCTGAAAAGGGAGGAGACGTATTGTAACCTGATTTAGAGAAAATCAATAAAATAAAGGGCCACAATTTTACACTTGCTTCAAATCTCGTTTCATTTTGTTCGTTTTCCCTCTTTTCATGCATTCTTGTGCATAGGGCTTAGCATTGCATTTTCGTTTCGTTTTGCTTCTGTATCCTCATGCTTTCGGTGGTGATCACGGTGGGACAACTGTCCATTTATTTTAAGGTCAAATTTTTTATCAAAAGATTTGTGTTTTTGCTTGCAGGTGTCAATCTTTCAAGCACTGGACTGTTGCTCGTTCCACCATGTGACGAATTCAGAGCTGGAATTCATGTCACCTAGGGAAGAATAGGAATTCGTCTCACCCTATGACAAATATAGATCTGTTATTCATCCCTCCCTAGGAAGATTAGCTCTTTGTGTAGTTTTAGAACAGAAACTCAGAAGCATCCGATTTGGGCAGAGAAGAGGTAGGAGTTCTAAGCATCTTCTGTCATTTTCTATTTTCTATCTCTGTCATTTCATGTTTCTTTGCTTTCATAGGAGAGTTTTTCTGCATGTTTTTCTTTATTTTCGCAAGTAAAAAGAACCCCACACACCATGATATAAGCTAAAAATCAAGGCGTTGGTCGTAAAACCCCAACACTTGATCAAGACCAATGGTGGATTTCATCACCACCTTGGATTGAATTTTGCATACATAACCCTAATCACTACTGTTGCTAGATGTAAATCCTGACAAAAGTTGACCAAGTGTAGCTAGGGTGATTCCTAGTGAATGAGGATAAGTCTTCTATGGTAGGTGTCAAAATAAAGTGATTCCCATTTCGTACTGCCTATGTTCCACGTACTGTTCTACTCTCACGTACCAATAGTCTCCCTCACGTAAGGGCGGGTATATAG
This sequence comes from Wollemia nobilis, assembly GCA_028583015.1. NCBI lineage: Eukaryota > Viridiplantae > Streptophyta > Pinopsida > Araucariales > Araucariaceae > Wollemia > Wollemia nobilis. Next base: position 35,759 of record JAQPPZ010007692.1, on the reverse strand, counting down.
AGAGGTTCAGTATAACGGCTTGGTAGTGGCATATTGAAGGGGTGACAATTTTGGGAGATATAAGAGCCCTCATATTGCATATACAATAAAAATATCTTCATAAGATTTTCAAAAAAAAATCAAAACACACTGAACCAGATTTAGGGCACACTTCTAATCCATAAACAAGATAATCATTGCTTTGATTGTGTGTTTCCCTTTTGTTTAGTGTAGCATAAGAAATCGTAAAGAATATAAAAATGTACACATATTTAGATAAACACCACCATGGTGTACACCAGTAGTCGAGCCCAATCATAGGCAGAAGCTACAAAAAGTGTACAAAGAGGTACAAGTCACCTCCGATATAGTCCCGAGGACTTGGTCATACCACCTTGGCAGCTTGACCCAGAAAATAGTCCACATCATGCCATTACAGAACGAGACTATAGAGGCACCCCTATGAGGGGCACTCCCACTCAGCATAGACCCTTTCAAGAGGAGGTCATACACATGACACTCAACATAGACGAGAGGGCTCCCTTAGATGCTCGTTATGAGTGGCCACCATGCGATGAAGAGCTAGAACAACTGTAGCACCCTAAAATTGGCGCAGTAAAACCTTAATAATTACAATTACTCTAGTAAATAATTCAAATTCAAATTTTAACCCCCAAAACCGCTCCTAAACCGCCGCTTAACCCGTTTCCTCATTTCTCGCGCCATTTTTAGAGTTTGTTTTGACCGTTTGACGATATCGTCGTCGATCAGACGATATCGCCTCAGATCGAACGATTTCGTCTGGGCTAGGACGTCCAGACGATCTTGTCCCAAAACTAATTTTTCACAATTAGTCTCTGTTCCAACGACGTCTCTAATCCGAGCAGAAGCGTGTCTACGCCGTTAGAGACCCTCCCCATTGGAGATCTCCCAAATTGGGATGATCTCCAACCTCCTAACCTCCCTCCTAAGCCTATTTAAACTTAGGACCTCCCCTTGGCATCCCCCTGGCTGAAATTTCCTGTAACTTGACTTTACACGCATTAAAACATCCTGAATTACCATCTACACTTGTCCTATCCAAATTTTGTTGCAGGAACCTTGTCATTCTTCAGCCGGAGCAAGCTCAGATCGTTGCAGATGATCCTGTTCAATTCGAGATGATTTCATACCAATCCGAGATGATTTCGACTGCAATCATCATTGGGGGCAATCAGTGCCCAGAGTTTGCATTTTTCTCTTCTCATCTGCTGTTTTATTCTGCAACTAGTTAGTTTATTTATTATTTTCTGCTATTCTGCATCTTGGAGTTCACCCATATAGTTTAATTGCATAATAAGGTCATGATTAGCTATTAAAGTGTTGCAACTCACTTGCATTTCTATTTGGGATTATCTGTTAACATCCTTATTGTCATTTTACATCATTATCCTCTATTAGCATTGCTGCATTTTTTGTATTTTGTGTCTATTTCTCTGTTTGTAGGTCTCTGACGAATTCGTCAGATCTCAGATGATCCTGTAGGTCGGAGATGATCTCATCAAATTCTAGACGATCCTGTCTGCTTCAAGAATCAGAACCTCCATCAGACATCCGGATCAGGTATGGCTCTGTAATTTAGCTTCTTCTCTCTGTTTCTGTTCATATCTGTTTGTTGTATTTCATCTAGTCTGCATTTTCATAATAGAACAACTTAGATTCATTTGGCCAAACCTAGGACTCGAATGTTTAAAGATAAAATTGAACACATTAAACACATTCCCAACCTAGGCGTGGAAACTGCCATTCAAACGTTTCCTGGTGAACCCACCATCCGTCGAAAAATCACCATAATACACCTCCCCTGAGAGGCGGGACCTTCGCAAGGCCTCTCAGTCCGAGGTACCGCGCCATCCTTTTCACATCCCCCTTCCGGGCATGGATCCTATAGCCTGAAGGTAAGGGTGTGAAAAATTTGGAGCGATACATTTTGGTGAACCCGACGTGAATGCATTTAAAACCTTTTGAAAACAAAAAAAAAAAAATAGATGCATTTCAAATCATTTAAAACTAATAAGTTGCATATCATGTTTAGATGGTAGCTCCTAAGAAAAGACTAGCAGTTACTATAAATGTTGAAAACCAATTAGCAGCCATAGAAATCAATTATGTGCTTAGTGTGCCTGAAACAGATAGAAATCAACTTTTGTGGGACGAACTTGATAGAAGACTAGGTGTCATTTCATCTAGGTCAACAAAACTTAAACAAATCAAAAGGCTTGTCCTAGATAGAATCCTGGATCCTCATCAACTCATTTTTTATCATGAACTTTAGAGAGCCTGCCATAGATGGTTAGCTTATAGGAGAGCTCTTGTGTCTTCTAGATTGTTCACCTTCGAGGAATACCTCGAGAACGCAGCCACTATACACCAGTTCCTAGGTCATGTAGAAGACCAAGAGGTCGTTCTTACGGATAGGGAAATATGGAAGAGAGTTCCTAGAGCTATGTTATATCGAGAGTATTGCCACGAGCTTTACTTCTATCAACCAGAATCTGAGATAGATAATATCACTATAGCACTTTTCATTAAATTCTTGAAAGAAAATTTTCAATTTGAAGAAGAACACTTCATGACTCCTGAAGAACTTGAGCCCATTAATGATATTTATAAATTGTTTATAGAAAACTAGATCATTGCTTTCATTATTATTATTTCTTGCGTTTTGTGTGTTGTTTGTTATCTTTATAATATTGTTATTAAAACCAAAAAACAAGAAAAACTAAAAAACATAACAAAAACCAAAACATTTCATTTTAAATATTGTAGTAGGTATATAATTAATATATACCTCTTAAGTTGCATATATATATATATATATATATATATATATATATATATATATATCTGAAATCTAAGTTAAGCACAATGCCTAAACTTAGGAATGGTAAACAAACTGAAGGAGAAGAAGAAGATTGGTTAGGAGACAAAACAAGAAACCCAAATGTCCTTCCTGAGGATCCAATCCCGGAAGAAGAAACTCTAGACCAGCAAGACGATGAGCTTGTTGTAGATGAACAAGAAGAAAATGTTAAAGAGGATGGATCCTCATCCCCTAGAATAACTCCAGATGGAACTATTGCTTTTGATAACTTAGATCATTTCTGGAAATTTTTCAATAATAACATTGGCGCTCTTAATATGGCAGTTCGTATTGATAAAGGACAAATTAGTGACACTCAAGCAGCCATGGAAGATGTGTTTAATATACACACTAATCCCTTGTCCTTTGTTGATCAAGAAAGTGATAAGGCTGGACCATCCAATAGAGATATGGTCACTATGATTCAGAACATGCAAAAACAACAGGTTACCCAACCTCCTAAAGAACCTGTTATTGAGCCTAAAATCATTCCCACACAAAAGAAACTTTCCTTCACTGCTTTACTTCGCCAAACTATTGATCAATATGCTTCAAATCAACAAAAACCTAAAATGAAGCCAAACACCAATTTCCAACAATCTGGAATACAACATAATATAACTTCAAAACTTCTTCATAACACCCTTCCTACCAACAGATTACACAATAGCAATATAGCATCTAATATTCATGTCCCTCCATCATATGCTCACAAATCCCATATTAATGCCCTACCGAACCAATATGGTGGGCAAACCAATAATCTGGAAGCCATGGTGAAGCAGTTAGCTTCCCGCATGGACCAGATAGATCCCTACCGTCCCTCGTACAATTATCGAGAGATGTGTAGTCAACCTTTGGATCCCATAGTTGTAGCACAACCGTACCCCAAACACTTCCCTATGCCGGTCCTGCCTATATATAAAGGAACCGAAGATCCCATAGAGCATCTTCGCATGTTTAGGATAGCATGTCATGATATATCACATGATGACTTGCTATTACTAAAAATGTTCCCAAAAAGTTTAGGTGGAATGGCATTAGAGTGGTACTATCAATTGCCCACTCATTCTTTGAGAAACTTTGAAGAAACAACTGAATCTTTTGTCCATCAATTTAGTGCCTACATCGAGAGGCATGTCACCATTAAAGATTTATACAACTTAAAACAAGACAAAGATGAATGTTTTGCTGATTTCTTAGCTAGATGGAGGCAGTTGATAGGAAAACCGCACTTTGTGCTACCTTATAGGGAAATGTTGGACATTTTTATTAATAATTTACAAGAACAAATATCTTATGAGTTATCAACCGCTACTTTAACTACCTTCGATCAGGCTATAGATTTAGCTCGAAGAGTAGAAGATGCCCTCATTAGGAGAGGCCAACTTAGGAAGAAAGATGATGAGAAAACATCCAGAAATCAATATAAAAACAAACAAGTCGTAGGTGACGGAGTCACTGATAGCAGAAATGTTGCTAATATCAATGCAACGAAGACAACAGAAAAATTTATATTGAAACCTCCCGATAAACCTCCTCGAGAATTTACTAGATTGAATCAACCATTATCAACTATTTTACCTCAATTACTCGAAAGAGGTTTGATTCAATTACCAACTATCCGGGAACTCGATCCAACCATACCCGGATACAGAGCTGACTTACACTGTGATTTCCATAGAGGGCCTGGACACTCTACCAACGCTTGTAAAAGGTTGAAACATAAAATACAAGATCTGATTGATAATAATGAAATGGAGGTGCAAGCCTTCCAACCTAAACAAAATGCTCCTAATAATGCTCAAAAGAACATTCCCCAAAATCAAAATCAAAATGCTAATCAATCATTAGACATATTTCAACATCCTTTACCAAGACATGGTAAAGAGGTGGCCAATCAAATTGAGCATCATAATGTTCCTCCTCCTACCCGATATGTAGGAACTATTAGCGGACATTTACCTAATCATGATTTACAAAAATTTGACACAACTTTATCCATGGTCACAACCAGGCCCCTACATAATACTCAAACTCCAGATCCTAGTGATATAGAATCAGATACTGAAAGTGACATGGAAATCACTTCAAACCAATCGAATAGTTCTAAAAATGAATCAGATCCTATTCAACCTATTACAGATGCTATGATTCCAGAAGAACCATTTCCTAGAAGAGTTACTACTCGACCCTCTTCTGATCAATTCCTTTCTAATGAACAAGCTATAAATGCTAGACCAAGACCTATTCAACGTCCTCAATACAACATTGTAGGTACCATCGAAGTCGTTACCAGACAACAGGCTCAAAATTCTCAACAAGAACCAAACCAGAATGATGGATCAGCTCCATTTGTTTTGAAAAATCCTAATAAAGGGAATCATGCTTCCAATGTTCAACCTAAACCCCCTTACAATATTAATGAGCAATTATCCAATACTACAGCCATAATTTCTCTCTTGGATTTATTAAGATCTTCTCCTACCCATAGAGATGAATTAATGCTTACATTAAGCCAAATGATGGTACCACAAAACATTCAACCTGAAGCCATGGCCAATACTATCATCACTAGGGAAGTCGATTGTATTGACTTTCGGGATAAAGATATACCACAACATAGTTTACATAAGGATAACCCCTTATACATTACTGCCCTAATTGGAGATGTAGCCGTTAAAAGAGTTTTGATTGATAATGGTTCATCTCTAAATATTTGCACTTTTGATTTCTACCAACGATTTGGGTTTAGAAGTGATGAAATGAAGAAAACTGACATGATCATAAAAGCTTTCAATGACGAAACACAAGAAACGTGTGGAGTTATTACCATCCCATTGCAAGTTGGTCCTAGAACCTTAGATACGACCGTGTTTATTGTACATTGCCCCGCATCGTACAATATACTCTTGGGTCATCCTTGGATCAATGCAATGCGGGCTGTCCCATCAACTTTACACCAATGTGTTAAATTCGAATTTAAAAATCAGTTGGTCACTATCCATGGTGATCCTAGACCCTTTGATATGTGTGCCTTGGCAGAACCTGTTGGAGTTCAATTTTGCCCTGCTCTGTCATCCACACATCCTAATTCTTATTTTTCATCTAAAACTGTGAAACACACACCCATAACTTCATCTATTTCTCCTCCATTAATTTCATCCTCATATATAGATCAACAATCTTCTAAACAAACCACTCTAGAACCTCAAAAAGACCTTCAATCCACAACCAATCCTTCATGTTCCATCCCTATAATTTCAAAACCTATAGACCCATCTATTAACACCTCCACATTATCTACATCTATCATACCTTCCACATCTAAAGATATAGAGAATGATCCTTCTACATCTTATGCTCTTTCTGATGAACTCTTACCTGATTTATCTCAAATTCTTATATCAGAAAAAACAAATGCTTCTATGCAAAATTCCATTATCTTAAATAACTTGCCGCCATCTCCTCATACTTTGGGCCTCCCACAACCTATGGGAAGTACTTACCAAGTCGGGAGTTGTGCCTTCATTTATAAAGGATATGACTGGGGAAGAATACCTCGGAATATCAAAACTCATCATGATGGATATGCTCGATGTTATTTTACTAATGAGTATATTAAAGCTAAACCTATAATGCTTAAAATGGGATATAAAGGGAAAGGCTTGGGACCTTTCCAAAATGGTATGAAAGAACCTTTCGAGGTAGAACCGTGGCCTGCCCGCTGTGGTGTGGGCTTATTTTCTAGTAAGGGTCAACCCTTTCCTTTTGAAGATGATGATCAACTCATATGTTATCAAGATTATTTGGATAGGCGTGATGATTTGCCTCTAAAAAATCAGCCATTTACATGTAACATGCTATCCATAGCTTACCCTGAAATGATCGTTGAATCCGATGATGAGTTGGAAGGAGATATTTTCCATGATGTCTCCATTGAAGAGATGTTACACAATGGTTTTTATTTTGATGGTTCTATACCTACTATAGCCCAACTTGAGGCCACGACTCCTCAAGATGAATTATCCAAGTTAACCTTAAAAGAATTACAAGAATTGGGCGTTTCACCCGCCCCACCTAATTTTGAAAGAGATCTACACATGGAAGTAGAAAACGTCATTAAAATTAATATTGGAACTGAGGATAGTCCTCACATAATCAATATTGGATCAGAATTAAGTCAAGAAAAACAAGAGCAATACATTGCATTCCTTAAAGAATATGAAGATGTCTTCGCTTGGACATATGAAGATATGCCAGGTCTAGACCCTTCCGTAGTCATGCATCACCTAGTAGTCCATCCGGATGCTAAACCTGTTAAACAGAAACTTAGAAAAATGCATCCCAAAGTGGCCTTGCTAGTCAAAGGGGAGTTAGAAAAACTCTTGAATGTTGTCTTTATACAAGCTATTGATTATGCTGAATGGATCTCAAATGTAGTTCCAGTCACCAAGAAAGAAGCTACCAAAGTTAGGGTTTGCACAGATTTTAGAGATATTAACGCTGCATGCCCTAAAGATGATTTTCCTCTTCCAAACATGGACCAAATCATTGATTTTACTGTCGGGAGTGGGATGATGTCCTTAATGGATGGATTCTCCGGTTATAATCAGATCAGGATAGCTCTTGAAGATCAGGCTAAAATAACCTTTATTACCCCCTGGGGTACCTTTTGTTGGAAAGTGATGCCATTCGGCTTAAAGAACGCAGGTGCAACCTATCAACGAGCTATGACTTATATTTTTCATGATATGATGCATGATATCCTACATGATTATGTAGATGATATTATAGCTCGCTCTATTAATGAAGATAACCATTTAGATGATTTGAGAAAAGTTTTTAATCGGTTAAGAGAATATCTTATTCGATTAAATCCAGCCAAATGCATATTCGGAGTTAAGTCCGGTAAACTATTAGGGGTTATAGTTTCTTTACGTGGTATCAAAATTGACCCTCTTAAGATTGCGGCTATCACTGATATGCCCGCACCTACCAATATATCTGAATTACGAAGTTTACAAGGTAAGCTTCAAGCTATCCGTCGCTTCATCGATAAGTTGGCGGACAAAACCGGTCCCTTTCTTAAGCTCCTTAAGAAGGATGTCCCTTTTAATTGGGATGACGAATGTAAGGAAGCTTTTGAACTTCTCAAACAATACCTCCTTAACCCACCTGTGCTTTCTTCACCTAGACCTGATCGCCCATTTCTCCTGTATATTTTAGCTTCAGATTCTGCCTTAGGAGCTATGTTAGCTCAACTTGATGATGAGAAGAGAGAACGTGCTAATTATTATATTAGCCAAAATCTAATTAGTTATGAAACCCGCTACACAAAATTAGAAAAACTATGTCTAGCAATCGTGTTTGCTACGCAAAAATTATGCCATTATATGCTTAGTCATAAAACCTATGTCATTGCTAAATATGATCCCTTGAGGTATCTCATGAGTCGACCTTATTTATCGGGTCGCACAACCAAGTGGGTTCTTGCTCTAAGTGAGTTTGACCTCACGTTCATAGGACAAAAGTCTGTTAAGGGTCAAATCATAGCAGATCAATTAGCTTGCACCCTTAGAGTCTACCCATCCCCTCATCATTGAGTTTCTTGATGAATGCCTTCAATTAGAGGCAGACCATGTTGAACAATGGTCCTTATACTTTGATGGAGCCCGATGCATGAGTGGGGCTGGTGTGGGTATTATTTTAATATCCCCACAAAAACATCTTATTCCTCTGTCCTTCAAATTAACATTTGCTTGCACTAATAATACTGTTGAGTATGAAGCTCTAATCCTTGGATTACGAGCTGCCTTGGCGCTAAAAATTAAACATCTGTTAGTTTTTGGTGATTCTCAACTTGTCATAAATCAAATTAATGAAGTTTATCAGACCAGAGATGATAAATTGTGCCCATATAAAGCATATGTTTTGCAACTGTTATCCTTGTTTGATACAGTTACTTTGGAAGCTATTCCATGAACTAGCAACCGTGCAGCTGACGCTATGGCCGCAACTGCATCTCTTCTGCCCTTGGAGTTAGATGACGAATATGCCACCATCATTATTCATCGGCTCCAGGAACCCACTTCAAATAAGTCATGCTTAGAGCCTTTGGATGTGTTTCTAATCAATGAAACTACTCCTGAACCTTGGTATACGGATATATTTGATTTTCTTCAAAATGGGACTTTCCCTGCCAATTCTAATAGAAACCAACATCGGTTATTACGTAGACGAGCAAGTCGATTTGTAATAATTGGCAATACTTTATATAGGAGATCTTTTGAAGGTATCCTATTGAGATGTTTGAATCTAGAAGAATCCAAATCAGCCTTGAGTGAAGCCCACGATGGATCTTGTGGAGGACACTTCAGTGGTAGTGTGATTGCTAAAAAGCTCCTTAGGATAGGATACTTTTGGCCTACCATGGAGAATGATGCACATGATTATGTGCGCCATTGCGACAAGTGCCCGAAACATGCTGACCTTGTCCATGCCCCTGCACAAGAACTGCAGGCTATTTCATCTCCTTGGCCCTTTTCCAAATGGGGCTTAGACATTATTGGCAAAATTAATCCTGTGTCATCTGATGGACACAAATTCATCATAACCGCCATCGAGTATTTCATGAAGTGGGTTGAAGCTATGCCTTTAGCTTCCTGCACTGGCACACAAGTCTCTAAATTTATTTTTAATCAAATCATTTGTAGGTTCGGAATTCTTGCAAATCTCATCTCGGACAATGGAACTTGTTTCAAAAATAAAGATGTTAAAAAATTATGCCAAAAATATAAGATTCAACATCGCTGGTCCACTCCCTATTATCCTCATGGTAATGGTCAAGCAGAAGCATCTAACAAAACCTTAATCAAAATTCTCAAAATATTGGTCAATAAATCTGGCCGTGACTGGCACATTCAATTATATCCAGCCTTGTGGGCCTATCGAACTAGTGTTCGAACCCCCACTGGAACTTCACCTTTTGTTTTGGTTTATGGTGCTGAAGCCGTTTTTCCCTTTGAATTAGAAGTTCCTTCTTTGGCTCTACTACTTCAAGATACCGAAGTAGGAGATGAATATCGAACTGGCAGACTCAGTCAACTGGAACTCCTAGATGAAAAATGCATCAATGCTTTGGAGCATCTCCGTGCCTACCAAAACAAGCTTAAAAGATCATATGCTAAAAAAGTTCGTCATCGATCCTTTGAGATCGGCGACCTTGTTTTAAAAGAAAATCAAAAAAATACTAATGCAACTAAAGACCTTAAAGGTAAATTTGAGCCCAACTGGCTTGGACCATATATTATCACTGCTAAATTTGAATCGGGAGCATACAAATTATCTACCTTGGATGGTAAAGAACTTAAAGAACCTATGAATATTATGCATCTTAAACGTTACTATGTATAAATTTGGTCATTTCATCCTTGTATATATTTGTTTAAAATATTTCAAAATCACTATCTTGTATTTCTTTCAATTTATAAATTCAAAAATACCAAAAACATTCAAAATCATCAAAATATTCAAAACTATTTGTTGTATTTATTTATGGCACTTGTTAATTCTTTCAAAAAAAAACAAAAATAATAAAAATAAAAACAACAATATTCTTGACTCTTCCGAAACCAAAACAAAAAGAAAGAAAGAAAGAGAGAGTCAAAATTATCAAACTCCTCAAAAATATTTGTTGTATATTCTTGAAGTATTGCAGTTATATTTTCAAATTATTTTGGATAAATTAGCATTTATTTGGAATCCCTCACTTTTGCAAACACAAAAATAAATATCTTGATTTTATCTGGCATGATTACTAATCTCTCTTATATCAAAGTCCACAAAATTCAATTAAATAAAGTTTGAGCACAGAGAATTGATCTTGTTATTTACTTAAACCAAGCACATCCTTTCACAATAAAATGATTATATTTGTAATGTCCATGCTATGCTACATAGTAGAAGTGGTTTCTTGAGCGAAAAGTTTCCCCTGCTATCCTATCATGCACATGGTCTAGAATCTTTGAGAATTGGCAAAAGGACAAGCTCACCCCTACCTGGAATAAAAATCCCTTGCTCTACAGCTAATCCGAGCAAGTATCCCTAGCATAGGAAGAAAAGGAAAGTTCAAGAAAAAGAGAAAAAAAAAAAGTTATTTTATATCATTACAACAATGTTCCAAGCATTATCTCCAAAAGAAAGCAAAAATACAAAAGAAAAGAAAAGAAAGCAAAAGAAAGCAAAAGCAAAAGCAATAAAATCCCTTTCCCTACCCTTTGAAAAGAAAAGAAGGGTTGATGAGCTTGAATCCCTGGAATTCTCAATTATTCGAAAACTGTGAGGTAAGCCCCATAACAAGTGGTTTGTGCCCAACCCGCTTGGCCTTGGGTAACTCCTAGCATGGCGATATGTCCGTCACATTAGCGACCTTCTTTTGTACAGACCTATGTCTGCTTATGGATTAGCTAGCTCTTGATAATCCGACTTACATAGTAGTCTCGGTATGGTTATATGCATCTAAATCATGGTTAATGAACACTTATTTGGTTAATTCAAATCACTTGTATCAAATTATCTTGCTCAAAACTGGTAAATGAACAATGCAATTGCACACACATTTGTATTTGAGAGATTTTGTGTATCATTATGATAAATCAAGATTGGAAATGAACTCACATATGCACATGGGATTCCTTATAAATCTAACTTTTGTCTTCAAGATACTTTGAAATATTTTTGCAAATTGTCTGGAATAATTTCATTTTCTTATTTGAGAATAGTTGTTTAGTATAAAGACAACTACATGCATTATAAAAAAATCAAAATTTCTTTCAAAACATACAATAAAATATACATATATATATAACTTTTGACTTTCGCGACGATGGTATAGTTCCAAAACCAAAATTGGAATTTTATGCCTAGCGCAAGTCCTCATCTTCATATTTTCTATTTATTAAAAATCAACCATGCAATAAAACTATCTCTTTTTGGATTTCGCGATGATGGTATAAGTCTATACCTAAATATTCTATGCCTAGCGCAAACCATTGTATTAATTTTATTTTCCATTTATTTCAAATCAATTCATCAAAAACATATGACTTAAATCATTATGTTACACAATTATGCTTTCAAAAGAACGAACATTATTACTATTTCATGTCATTTTGTCAACATGCAAAATTGCAATGATGGTATAATTCCTAGGGAATTATTCAAAAAATTTATCACACTTAGGAATTTATGCCTAGCAAAAATCATTTCAAAATATTTCATGCATAATATTTTTATGGAAATCTGAAAACAAAACCATCATCATCATCATTTGCACCATCACACCAAAGTCTTAAGACAGTCTCTTAAGCACTCTTTTACTTTTAACAATATTTCTATACTGGGATTAGCTTGACGACCGAGTGAGCGGCGACTCCATGAAATGGTCTATAATAGCGACAATGTCCTTTGAAATTATTGTTAAAAGTCCTTTTTATTTTTATCAAATCATCACATCACAAACAACCAATTTGTTTACATCAGATTATTTCATTTAAATTTTAAAGCATCTATTAAAAACCATACATATTTCCAAATGACATAATTACATGAATCATCAATCAATCACATCAAAAACATTAAAGCATCATAAAAACACATAAGACAAGTCATATGATCAAAAATATCTCATCTATATATATATATCAAATATATGTACATCATATCAAAACCTGGATTGGTATGCCACAATCTATATCTTGGCATACTCAATCCTCTCAATCATATATCCTCTGTGCCGTGTCTTGAGAACCCCTCGAGCTCTCAGCCTCATCTCCTCCCCTGCCCTGAGGTGGAGGAGGTGGCCCCATCGTAGTCCGTGTGGTACCATGAGTCCTGGATGCTGATCGTGATGATGTCCTAGATGACCCCATCATGACAGGCTCTGCAATATGAGCTGGTAATGGCACCCTCTCCTCTGCTGGCACCGCCTGGTGATATAGAGCCTGATAGAAGGCAATCTGGGCCATAGCACATGCTAAATCTCGAGTGCTCGCTCCTCCGCTCCATGCTCTGAGGCATGCAATCTCATCTCTGAGCTGTGTAACCTCAGCTCGATGGCATGCAGCCTCATCCTGCAATGTCTGCACCTGTGCCTGGAGACGGATAGTCTCCGCTCGGAGAGTCGCTGTCTCGCTGCTCTCCCTAGTGTCAACACCCTTGCCCTTATCGAGCGATGGTGGCCTCTCTCTCTATGGAGAAGGGGGTCTCTCCTCCCTCCTCTCCCACTGTCGTGGCCTCTACTGTGCCTGTGGTCTCCTCTGCTCTCTCCTACCGTGACCCTGTGCCACCTCAATGGCCGCCTGGCACCGCCTCCCCATCCGATGCACAACTACATGAATCGGACCATGAGCCCTCATCATCCGAGGAGGGCGGATGCCTGTGTACCAGGCATCATAGCCGTCGGCTACCCCTATGTCATCCCCATCCACTGGCTGAATGGGGGCATCATCTACGTCCTGACTCTAGAATCATTGCATATCTGGAGCCCCGCTAGCTGTAGTGTTATCCCGGATAGTCTAGGAAAACTCGTAGTCTCTGAGAGATGGGATCCCCTACTATAGACCGAACTACCTCAAAACTCGGTCGTACCGATGGAGCTCCACCTCTCCCCTCTCCATCCTCAACCAGTAGACTCACTTGATGCGAGCCAGCTCCTGTCCATCCTCGGCCCACCCTGGATGATCTCTCCAAGGCCTCCAGGTGATCTGGTCGAAGACGAGGTCATCTAGTAGTCTCCGGGATGCTGGCAGATCTATCCATCGCTGTGCCCCTCTTCGGAGCCACCAGTAGAAAACTCGGGGCCTCTCCTCATCAATCCCTATCAGTGGAAGCCCTATCGGCCTCCGCACCATGATGTGCTCCCAGCACCAAACCTGTAGTAGCGATGTCATAACTAGACATCGACCGCCCTTGTACACGACCCCATGCAGGATCCTGTACAATCTATAGAGTACAAAGCTCCCCCAAGAAAACCTGTATCCGTGGTCTCTCATGTCATAGACCACATCTGTCAGTAGCCATGGTATCCTGCATCCACTCTGGTGGCATAGTAGCAGTCCACCTACCACCCTAGCCAAAACCCGTGTGAGTCTAGATGCCCCATGCATCTGACGCAACGACTCGATATTCACTCCACCCTTCTCCAGGGCGAAGCTCGGATCGCCACATAGTCGCATCATCGCGTGGCCCTGATTGGCCATGGGAGTGATCAGTCATCCTTGTATGGGGATCCTCAAAATCCTCCATACATCCTCCAGTGTGGGAGTCATCTCCCCTGTCGGTAACCGAAAATAGGAAGAACCCGGATACCACCTCTCTGCTAGGGCTGTCAATAGCCCCATATCTGTAGAAACTTGTGGCATCTCTGCCACATGCTGCAAGCCGGCCTCGAGCTAGCTGATCTCGCTCTGCCTGAGATAGAGCGGCCAAGTCATCCCTCAACCCGCCATATTTCCATTCTCTGCTCTTCAGTAATCCTCTCTGCAACATAAACAAAATCAACAATAACAATCATTAATAAACATTAATTAAAAATTCAAGTCAAAATAAGTTCAATTTTATAAATGATGATATCGTCCACAATTGGACGATATCGTCCCAAATTTGAGCAAATTCGTCTCCGATTTCGCATGAGGGAATCGTCCCTTATTGGATGAAATCGTCCCCCTATCGCCGATTTCGCCCTTGGACGAAATCGACGATATCGAGACGATTTCGACGAAATCGAGACGATTTCGTCTCGACGACGTCGACGGCCCAAAAACGGCCGCGATGCTCAAAAATCAAGCAAATCTAGTCTAAAAAGCATGAAATTCTAAAGTAAAGCATTCTAAATTCAGTTTAGACCCTTACCCGTAGCCCGCACCGGACCTCTGTCGATCTGTGCGCTGTCTCGACCATTTTGTCTCCAGAGCTCTAAAAACCAGAAAACTGAAAAATGAACAGTAATAATGAATTAGGGTTTTACCCTATTTTTCTTAATTTTATTCAAAAACACTTAAAAACATTTTTAAAATTTTGCTTTTTCGCGTTTTTACCTCAAACGTTCGATTTGGGTAAAAACACGGAGGGGGCACCATAGTAAGTTGTCGTACGATTCGACCTAGAATCGTCGCCTAAAAATGGGAATAATTTTTGCTTTCTCGTAAATCGAGAAGAACTCATCTTTAATGCATTTTCTTCAAAAAATTCGCTAAAGAGGGGGCAAAATGTAGCACCCTAAAATTGGCGTAGTAAAACCTTAAATAATTACAATTACTCTAGTAAATAATTCAAATTCAAATTTTAACCCCAAAACCGCTCCTAAACCGTCGCTTAACCCGTTTCCTCATTTCCCATGCCATTTTTAGAGTTTGTTTTGACCGTTTGACGATATCGTCGTCGATCAGACGATATCGCCTCAGATCGAACGATTTCGTCTGGGCTAGGACGTCTAGACGATCTTGTCCCAAAACTAATTTTTCACAATTAGTCTCTGTTCCAACGACGTCTCTAATCCGGGCAGAAGCGTGTCTGCGCCGTTAGAGACCCTCCCCATTGGAGATCTCCCAAATTGGGATGATCTCCAACCTCCTAACCTCCCTCCTAAGCCTATTTAAACTTAGGACCTCCCCTTGGCATCCCCCTGGCTGAAATTTCCTGTAACTTGACTTTACATGCATTAAAACATCCTGAATTACCATCTGCACTTGTCCTATCCAAATTTTGTTGCAGGAACCTTGTCATTCTTCAGCCGGAGCAAGCTCAGATCGTTGCAGATGATCCTGTTCAATTCGAGATGATTTCGTACCAATCCGAGATGATTTCGACTGCAATCATCATTGGGGGCAATCAGTGCCCAGAGTTTGCATTTTTCTCTTCTCATCTGCTGTTTTATTCTGCAACTAGTTAGTTTATTTATTATTTTTTGCTATTCTGCATCTTGGAGTTCACCCATATAGTTTAATTGCATAATAAGGTCATGATTAGCTATTAAAGTGTTGCAACTCACTTGCATTTCTATTTGGGATTATCTGTTAACATCCTTATTGTCATTTTACATCATTATCCTCTATTAGCATTGCTGCATTTTTTGTATTTTGTGTCTATTTCTCTGTTTGCAGGTCTTTGACGAATTCGTCAGATCTCAGACGATCCTGTAGGTCGGAGACGATCTCATCAAATTCCAGATGATCCTGTCTGCTTCAAGAATCAGAACCTCCATCAGACATCCGGATCAGGTATGGCTCTTTAATTTAGCTTTTTCTCTCTGTTTCTGTTCATATTTGTTTGTTGTATTTCATTTAGTCTACATTTTCATAATAGAACAACTTAGATTCATTTGGCCAAACCTAGGACTCGAATGTTTAAAGATAAAATTGAACACATTAAACACATTCCCAACCTAGGCATGGAAACTGCCATTCAAACGTTTCCTGGTGAACCCACCATCCATCGAAAAATCACCATAATACACCTCCCCCAAGAGGCGGGACCTTCGCAAGGCCTCTCAGTCCGAGGTACCGTGCCATCCTTTTCACATCCCCCTTTCGGGCATGGATCCTATAGCCTGAAGGTAAGGGTGTGAAAAATTTGGAGCGATACAACAACATAGGGTCCATAAGGAGGGTCCACATGATTACGTCATCCCTCCTCTACCCCTTATTACTATTAGAAACAATAGGCCAAATCCAGAGCACAAGGCTCTTTAGACAAGGCAAGCCAACTATGCCTGCATTTTTCACATATATGAAATGGAGAACGAGGAAGACCACTACATTCTTCAAGAGCAATACATAGCACGAGAGCAATGAGCCTTTGCACCTGCTAGGTATCAGGATCACCCACTGAGGCCAGAGCCTCGGGTAAATACCGCTAACCTTGATAGAGGAAAGCGACCCATAGAGATCTTGGATCACCACAACCGAGATAGACATGTAGGAGAGGCATCTAGTCTTCCTAAACACAAGACGATAGAACAAATTGACTTGTCCTTTGCCAAGCATACCTCCTACCAAGTGCAAATCACACAACTCAGGCAATACCAACAACAGTTAGAGCACCTGTATCACCTTAGCAAAGAGCGTATTCGGCATCAAACAAACGAATTGCTCTAGAACACTATGCTTGAGAGGGTCCCAACCCCTCACACGCATAATATAGAGTTGTATGAGAGGAACAATCCCTTGGTGCGAGACAGGTCTCCGTGACCTTATCAAATATTACCTCCAAGACCTCCTAGACTTGAGCGGGAGGCCACTCCCAGAAACAATGATGGGCACCCTCTGTGGGCACCCACCCATGTTTATAGGTCTCGCTAGGAACTCCTAAAGAAGCCTATGAGGAGTATGAGAAAGAAGAAGAGTGTGTTGAAACTCCTTACCAAGGCAAGGGGGATGCTATCCGACCACCCCTCCATAGGACCCAAGTTCGTCACAACTCGCAGTGGGAGAAAACCAAGGAGGAAGAGATCAAATCCTGTGATGCATGTAAAGCATTGCTAGAGTGCTTAGAGTCTGTGGAGACCAAGAATTATGGGCCCCAAAAGCCCACTTTACGCCAGCTCCATAGTCACCCTATGCATCCGTTAGTGCCAGCACGCCCATACCCTGAACACTTTAAATTGCCCCAGTTGGCAATCTTTAGAGGGGAGGAGGATGCCCAAGAGCACGTGACTAGATTATTGAGCCAATGCTTTGGCATTCAAGACAATGATGCTTTGCTGCTAAGAACATTTATAACCACGTTCACAGGCCCTACCTCGGATTGGTTTACCCAATTACCAAAGCATAGCATCAACAACCTGGACCAGCTAGTGGACACATTCCTCGAGTGTTTTACCTTTAATACCAAGAATAAGGCATCTTTAAGTGACCTAGCTAGCCTCAGGCAGTATGAGGAAGAGACCATGATGGCTTACGAAAATCGATGGAGGACGTTGCTTTTAAAGCTTCCCTACCTCCCTCCTATGGCCGACCTGACTCAAATTTTCTCAAAAAGTTGTTTGAGATCGATCTCTATGCTATTGCAACTGCAGCAATATGCCACTCTTGAGGAAGCCCTGGCACAAGCTAAAATCATTTAGGAGATCAAGATACAGGATGGCAAGATTTCCAAGCCACGAAAGAAAGAGTGGCCCATAAATGCCAAAACTGGATCAATGCAACCGAAACCTGCTGCAGTCAATCAGGTTGCCATAAACATACAAAATCCTACACACAAACAACATAGCCCTCACAGGCTAAATATCAGGCAGGTCCTATTGACAACTATGAGAAGGAGAATCATCGACAAGAGCAAAATCAGCAGCGTCGCCCTAGGCGATAGTTCACACCCTTCATAGATTCCAAATACTCCTTGTTTGACCGTTTGTCTATGGTAAACTTGATACACCTACCAAAAATTTGACCCATAGACCCCAACGTGCAAAAAACTAAGGGCTATAGGGAAGACTTGTACTGTAGATTTCATCGACAGAAAGAACACGACCTTTATGCATGTTGGAAGTTCAAGAGCTTTGTGCAAGACCTAATAGACAACAAGACGCTGGCAGTGGATAAAACTATGGTGCAAAACAACAAATAGATGGGTGTCTTCAAATACCCCCTACCTACCCATCATACACAGGAAAAGACCCTTCAAGTCAACGAGGTGAAACAGAACTGCCCCATGTAGGGGTATGTAGGGATGATAAGCATAGTGACTCAGAACAAGAGGTACCCAAGCACAGCTACCCCCGCGGTAGCTACAAGAGAGGTTCCATAAACGTCACAACCTCAATAGCACCCTATGCAACCTCCCCCACCTAGACCAGTGGCCATGATTTAGACTAGACTTACCCAAAGTTTAAGGACCACGTCAGATAGGCTTTCCATCTATGAGTTCATTCAACAATTATCGCCCCATCGAGAGGCTCTAATGGAGATATTAAAAGCCATTGAGCTGTAGACCCATGAAGCAAACTCTTTCAACAACTTTGTGGGACATGTAAAACAATGTACAGAACCAGTCATCACCTTTAAAGAAGACAAACTAAAATCGGTGACTGGTGATATGGCAAATCTACCCTTGCATGTCATTGCACGGGTCAACGGGATTTCGTATAAGGGGGTGTTGGTGGACACTGGATCTTCCAGTAATATAATTACAAAAATGACATTGAAATACCTCAAGTTTCCAGCATCTCACATCATGGCCTCCACCTATACTCTTTGAGATTCAATGATGCGATATGCTCGACGGTTGGCACAATTGTCCTGCCCATCCAAGTGGGACAAAAGACAATTCCTATGTTGTGCCACATCTTGGAAGGTGAGATGGCCTATAATATCTTGTTGGGCCGACCTTGGATCAGGGACATGAAGTGTGTCCCTTCGATAGCTCATCAGTGCCCAAAGTACACATTCGAGGGGTAGGTGCATGTAGTCTCAAAATACTTAGAGCCCTTCAAGTATTGCAATACGGTGCAACTGATGTCGCAATCGACCCTTCCATCGACACATTTGGACTTTCAACTGAATCCATATAAAAAGGGTCTGATTCTGCATACATCCTCGCTGTTAAGTCCATCAAATCACCAGTCGGGTCCATCTTCATCATTTTTTCCTTCACCAATAATGCCACCTACGGTGGCCATACCGAAGGATAAGGGTAAGAAACCCCTAGAAGAGGCACCCCCACTATTCTCAACCATATCTATCGAAGATATGCCTAGCCGAATGGAAGTCGAGATGCCTAGTTCACCCTACATGGAGTGGACCCAGGAAGAACTCCCATTCCCTCCCCCTCCACCGCAAATGATCACTATTGAGGTGGCCAATATGAGCCTGGGGGAGTATCTAGTGTGGAACATTGTAGCAACACTCGCACTTGAGTCCATGCAGGACATGGGGAGACCTCGCCTCCCTATCGGCACTATTGTTCCTCTAGGTTACCCACCAAATCAGACAAACTTTGTATATGGGGGTCTCAATAATGGCATTGAACCTTACATGTAAGAAGAAGACGATGAAGATCCCTTTGCTAAATACGTCAACTATTTGTCCAACCCAGACTTCACTTTGAGATATCTTGGCCAATGCAATTGGCATGGATATGGGTTGGGCAGGTATGATCAAGGAGTGCGTGTTCTTTTCCAACCAAGATATTAGATGCCATATGACAAGTCAGGAGTAGGGTTCAACCACCCCCTACTCCTGGACATCTTGGTAGAGAACATGCAAGGCCTAGGGATAGGCAACAAGGATGGGTTGGCATTAGATCCATATGCCAATCCTAACACAACATATACATTATGGGATTATCTCCCATTGTTGACAACCAATCTTGTTGACCTTGGTAACCCCTTTTCTTCGATCGAGAAAGGAGAAATTTTGAGAACTCACTTACAAGAGGGATATAGACAAGGCCAAGAAGTGTCTTCAAAAGACGAGTCAAAATATGAGGTAGCACCATGAGACCCTTTTGAATCGGATAACAATCACTCACAAATGACCCCCATGGACGACTACCAAGAAAGCCTCTTGGCAATGTTCCCTTTGGATGCTCCAAATGAGCAAGTGCTGCCTCAAGAAAAATAGGTCCCCCCGTAGAGAGTGAAACAACCCCGATGGGACCACATTAATTTGCTCGAGCAAGACGAGCCTCACATGTCACAAATAGCTGTCGGAGCCAACGAAGGCATGTGGATCTCTGATAGCGATTATGAATATGAGACTGAGATGGCATATCTCAATCATATGTGACAAAAACAATACCCCCTTGACATTGATGACATGTTTGAACAACTACACATGGGGCCAAGGCATAGGTGGCACCTAAACCAGGCAACCTATCGATCCAAATGTAGAAAAGTCCAAAGGATATTGTGAAGACCTATACTGCAAGTACCATAGGAAAAATGGGCATGACGTGCACATATGCCATTGGTTCAAACACCTAGTACATGATATGATCGATAGGAATGATCCTCAAGTAAATAATCCTATTGCAATCAATAATTAATGGATTGGCATATTTCAAGATTCATTACCTATGGATGGAATTCAAGAAGAGCAACCTAAATAGGTGGCTGATATACATATATTTCTATGGCCTCACAAAATGATTCAACTACGTCACCTCATTTAAACCGTCAACGTCACACATGGACTCCATTATCTGAGCCCATGTCAACCATCTTTCACAACCTGCAAGAAACAAAGACAATCATCTTGCCAGACATAACCCTGTTCAATCCAAATAGACCCAGATATAAATGATATAGGGAGGATCACTCTTACCTCTATCATTGAATGAGAGGGTATTCCATTAGTGATTATCATGTTTTTAGACACATGGTCCATCATCTTAGTGATAATGAAGCTTTATCCAAAAATGGGTCACTCATTCTACCCCCTCAAGACATTGGCATTATACAAAATTCCCTATCATAATGAGAGGGTCAATTTCTATCATTCCTCCTAGCCAAGCCAATCACATTGCATAAATCACAATACATACTAGGGGTATCCAAGATGTCACACCCTCCCCACTATTTACATCACAAGAAATGAAGCAAATTGGGGATCCTAAAGGTATCACATCTTCCCCACTTCCTTTGATCACCATAAATGCTGGGAGTACATAAGGTATTGCACCTTCCTCCTAAAATCACAAAGTAATCAAAGTTTCAAAAAAATCCCCAAAGTTATCCATAAACCCTTTGGTCACCCCAAAGCCCCAAAGGTATCCATAAACCCTTTGGTCACCCAAAAGCCTCAAAGGTATCCATAAACCCTTTGGTTATCCAAAAAGCTCCAAAGGTGCCCATAAACTATTTGGTCATATAAAAATCCCCAAATGTACCCATAAACCCTTTGGTCACCCAAAATCCCCAAAGGTATCCATAAACCCTTTGGTCACCCAAAAAGCCCCAAAGGTATCCATAAACCCTTTGGTCACCAAAAGCCCCAAAGGTATCCATAAACCCTTTGGTCATGCAAAAGCCACAAAGGTACCCATAAACCCTTTGGTCACCCAAAAAGCCCCAAAGGTATCCATAAACCCTTTGGTCACCCAAAAAATCCCTAAAGGTGTCCTTAAACCCTTTGGTCACCCAAAAATCCCCAAAGGTACCCATAAACCCTTTGGTCACCCAAAAAGCCCCAAAGGTATCCATAAAACATTTGGTCACCCAAAAAGCCCCAAAGGTATTCATAAACTCTTTGGTCACCCAAAAAGACTCAAAGGTATCCATAAACTATTTGGTCACCCAAAATATCCCAAACACATCCAATAAGCCCATTGGTCAAATGTATATACATATATATTAATTAAAACCCAAAAATGTTATTAAAACAACAAAAATACAAAAATATTACATTGCATTACATTTCATACCACTGCATTGTACAATCTCTTGCATTAGGCATACCCATCATTGCATTTTACATTTTAGAGTTGCTCATACTTGTCTAGAACTAGGTCTATCTACTAGACATCCTTTAGAGTCAACTTTGTCATAAGTCACAATTCACACCCTACCACATTAAAATTATCATCTACATTTCCAACCTTTCATGTTTATGTTTGGTTTCCTTCACCTAGTCATTTGTTTTAGGGTGTCTTTAGGGTTTTCGGTCACTCAGCCATATCTAGTTTTCTTTTTAGATTTTGTAGAAAGCTAGTCTGATTTTTAGAAGGTAAGTCTTGATTTGATTATACCTTGTATATGTCAAAATCCCAACACATTTTCACATAAAATCCAATTTTTGCACAAGGAAATATGAAACCTACAAAGTGGTCCAGGTTAACTTAAATGAAAATTTTACCTTGCTCATCCCCCTATGTAGATGGTTCAAAAATGTTGAGAATTGACAAAAGGACAAGCTCCTCCCTACCCAAATATTCAAAATAAATTATGGTTTTCACCACTATCAAAAGTAAAAAAAATAAACAAAATAAATAGTGGTTGTCACCACTCCTAAAATCCATTGCTCGCCAAATAAAAATGAGAAAATCCCTGGAGCAATTCAAAAAGAAAAGAAAAGAATAGAGTACTGAACTTGAATCCCTAGAATTCTTAGTATTTTACAAACCATGAGGTTATCCTCATTACAGGTTAGGTGGCATCAAGCCTGCCTGGAAATGGTGGTATGCTTATGCATGATGATATGTCTATCAAATTAGCATCTTACTTTTGATTAATGTTTGCATGCAGATAAGCTAGTTTTTTGTAGCATGTACTACCTAGTGGTCTAATCCAACTACGTACAAAACCCAATATCATGATACTCATAGGGTGATCTTCAGTATATATGGGCTTAATTAATCTTTTTTGGCATTGGGGTAGCTTTATGCATTATCATAACAATGAAATCACCCCTGCACACGCAGGGATATTAAGTATCTTGGCCATCCTAGAACATTTGCACCTTGTCAAAAGGTCTTGCATGGTTAGTATATAATTTTTGGTTACTTGACTAAAGTGTTTGAGTCTCATGAAAACCTCAAGGACATGCTATAACATCTTACTATTCATTCCATTCCATATCATTTTATCACATGTTGTCAGTTTACATTTTCACAAATCCATCACATAGTCTCATAATAATATTACAAAATGAATAAATAAATTTTATATAGTCTATGGTGCTAACATAGTGTGTCAAGTAGTATTCATATTTCATCATACATATCAACAAACCATCCATCCATTCATATATATATATATATATATATCCATATCATCAAAAACATCATATTACAACACATGCATCCATCAAAGCATCAGTAAATCAAACATAAGCATTGCATACATCCAATAAAGTAATAAGGAAAAACATGATGACAGTAAAACAACTCATATAGATATGTATGTATGGGGAAAAAAACTGCATCATCATCCAAAAACTACCCATAGGCTACAATCAAGTGCATCCTCAAACCTCACAATCCCAAAAATAAATTAAAGCAAAATTTCAAGTGAGCCTAGTATTCAGTTATTTACCCTAATTTCTTCCATGAAATATCAACAAAATCATTAAAATTCTCAAAACAGGCACATTTTACAATGGATAAAGTTGAAGGAACCCAAAACAAGTCATATGGGTCAAGCGACTCATCGCTTTTATCACTGGTCATCCCCTCATCAAATCATCACTTAAGGGAGTAGTCATACTTAAAAAATTCATAATAAAAATCAATAATCAAACACTCAATCATGAAAATTGTGTTCATCCAATGAATCACTAACAAACACAATCACACCCCTACTTGGGACAGAAAACAAGCAAAACTTTCAATTAAATAAATGCTTGGCATTTTATAAGCGTGAAGGAGCATAGGTATTGCCTCCTCATGACTAAATAATGTCTAAGATCAAGTAAACTAGATATGAAAGGTTATACTTGAATTAAGTTCCTTAGCTCGTCAAAAGTGAGGATTCAAGAATGCATGCTCTTTCCATGATTGGGATATCTAAAGTTGGTTAGGTTACTAAATAACCTTAATAATTTGAAATTTTAATCATCTATTTTTTCTCTACACTGTCCTACACACAATGCATCTCAAAAAGGGGTATCTCTAGACACTAAAATCATGTGAATCTGATTAGATGACCAAGACATGTTCTAATCGACCCTATATGCCCCACTTGGACAAACCTAAAAGGTTAAATAGTGGTCCTACCCCACTTATGAGAAGTTTTGGGCCATGTAGGTATGCTAGTCCCACCTAGGGATGACCACAGTTCATGGCCATCCCACCCAGGGATGACCACCAACAACCATTCCTGGGTGGGATGGCCATGGTATTGGACCCTCAAAAAGTTAAAGGAGCGATAAATGACACCCAAAAACTACCATTTATCCCACATATTCAAGAATGTCAGTCTGAGGGCACATAACTCTCATTACAAGTTGCAAATTGGAGGCCCAAAATGGAGATTCCTTCCCCCTCCAATGCATGGCAACCTTTGGATAAATGGTGACACCCGCATCACATGGCCTCACATGTCCATTTGACCATATGACCTCTTGGTCTATAAATTTGATCCATTCCACCCAATTTTGGAGAGGAGTCTTTGCAATATTTCGCCATGAAGTGCTACCGATATTTATCCCCAATTTATTGTGTGTTTTCCATTGAGATCTTCATCGAGCGAAGGAGGTTTTCAAGTGATTCCAAAACTTGCACTTCTTTACAAAACCAACACATTCGAGTGAATCAGATCCTCAAATTTGATGACAATACCCCTATGAGTAATTCAAGCATTATCCCAGAGTAATTGATGGCAAAAAACACCATATTTGGTGGTCTTCCCACCCTAGGATGACCCCCAAATTGTGATATTCCTAAATGTCTCACCATGGTATGGCCATAAATTGGAGCATAATTTCTCCACTATTTTTGCATAGATATATTATAGAATAGATTTTATGCATTCTATTAAAATTTGGTGCAATTTGGAGTTGTTTTGCATATGATGTCATGCTTTTTGTATTTTGCAGGCCTAAATGGCTCATGTCGGGATGACCAAAAATTTGAGCATAATTTACTTACTATTTTTAATTAGATCATTTACAGAGCACCTAATATGCATGAATCTAAGTTTTGGTAGCATTTGAAGTAATTTTTAATAATCTATTACACTTTTCCTCTTTCAAGTTTATTTGATGCATGCACCTTCATGGTTTAATCTTAATCCACACATGCTACTAACCAATTTTATTTTCTTGTGTGTAGATCCAGGTATCTCGACACATGATGAAGGAGCAACAAGTTAGAACATCGATAGAACACATTATGGTGGTATAAAAATCCTGCTCTTCAATTGTGAGTGTGAGCAAGACACTGCAAGTGCACCTTGCATTTTTGAAAGGGTTTGATCCTTTGAGTATTTTAATGAGTGTATCAATTGAGATCCCTCAAGGGGATATTTTGTAACCGCATATTTGAAATTTATATTAATACAAGGAGAACCACCCATTTAATTTATATACTTGTCATTTTATGCTTGCTTGAAGTGTCGCTTTCATAGTGCTTAGATCAAGTAGAACAATAGATGCATCTCATTTATCCTTGCTAGGTGCACCATTTTTCCTCTCTACAACAAAAATCACTAAGATGTCTTTGATGATATATTTTGGACAACATTTGGCTGATAGTGTGCTTCACTTCATGATGATAGGATCTTCTGAAATGGTAGTCTTCCCTTGTCAACAATATCTTCCTAGACAATAGGGTGTTGGTGGTATTTTCCAAGATGATGTTGGCAAGCTCCTCCAAGATAGCAATTTCTTGATGGTAGATTTTAGAATATATGGTGTTGGTGGTATTTTTCAAGATGACATCAACAAGCTCCTCCAAGATAGTAGTATTTCAACTATAGAGTTTAGAACTCAACTCCATCTACCAATCAAACTTAGATGATGGTCCAACTTGATAGGAATGATGTAGACATAGTCCCTCTTTTGACAACAACAACCTCCATTATCCTTGACTAAGCACTCTTGGACAATTTTCCAATGATAGTGTGTACTTTCAACAATATTTTACATCTTGCAACATAAATATATTGACTATGAGAGAATATAAACATCTATACATAATGCATGACATAAGATTAGAAAATCATATATATTATTTATTTCAAATTACAAGATACATCCTAATGCAAATAATGGAAACATCCTAATTCAAATGGATTGAGTTTCTTGAATAAATTCACTCTTCTTTATTTCCATAGCCTACTATATTTATCTCTTTCTCTTTCTCACTTCTCCTTTATGCTTTCATAGTTCTTCTACATCATTCTCCCCCATATCATTTTCCCCTTGGATATAATTCAATTTATAGGTGCAAGAGATAATGACCATCTAGATACCTTAGATGATTGAACTTCTAGTTTGCATTCATCACTTTTATCTAGTCTTCATGTGGATGCTCTTGCATCATAATCACTAGGTAAAAAAATGTTTCATGAGCTCTAGCTCATGAAATGTTTGTCCAAGCTATTACCACTCTAGCTTTCCTATTGATACAAGGTCAAATTCGTTGTCTTGTTGTAGCCTTCCTTTGAGGATAAAACCTAATCATATAGAATATATTTAACATTCCCTTCACCTTATCCCATTATGGCACATCCATTCAACCACAATAAGCATGCACTTTATTGGTGAATTTCTTTGTGTCAACACCTATGTGTGGAGTGATTAAGTCCACAACTCCCACAAGGATGTAGGTTCCAACACCTAGTTGCTATATTTCTAGATCTTCTAGACTGACTACAACAAACCATTCTTAAACCTTCATTCCCTATATTGCTCTCTCCTCTCAAAAATTTAGTCCCACTACTTCCTACTAGACCTATATACCCAAGGCCTTCATTATTTGGTCTTATCTTTGACATTATGGAAATTTTCAAACCTCACCTACATCTTCCCAATCCTCTACCATTGTAACCCATTCTTCTCATCAAATTGGAGTCAACCCCTGTAATGTGCCTCTTAAAGCACCCAAAATCTTCATCACCACTTTGACCTTGGTCATAAACATAATGTAGTTCACCCTAATCTGAATTACCATTGTCATTATCAACTCTAACAATATGGCATTTATCATGGTCAACAATGACCTCATAAGATTCATTTTCCTCCACTATATTTTTTCCCACTTCTTTTGTACTTCACTTTTTGCTTATTTATTGTCATGATCATTGCATTGTATTCTTTCCCATCACTATTATTGGTGACCTAGACCATCAACCTCTTTTCAATGCCTAGCCTCTTACTTTTGTCCACCTTTTTCTCTACAACCTCTTTCAACACTAGCTCTTATCCCTTCAACTTGGTTTTATAACCCTTACTACTAGTGACTTGGGTTATTTACCTCTTACTTATACTTTTTATTTTTCTTTCCTCTATCCTTTCCTCCTCATTCTCCATTGTTGTCAGCTTATCATTTAATCTCGATCCAAGACTAGAATCTATGTGATGACCAATGCTCCTTATCAATGGCAACCCATATTTTGAAATAATCTCTGCATATTCTCCCAACAAATCCTTCACACCATGTGGGATTTCATTCATCTTTTCCATTATCCCTTTTTCTGTGGGTTTAAAAATGAAAGCAAAACATGCTTCCTTCTTCTTCTTTCCCTTCAAGGATTGATTTTTTATACCTTGGCACACTATAGGATTGTTGTCCACTTCTTTCCCTTTGTCCTTCAATGGACTTAATGTGTACCTATTGCCATACTTATTAATAGTATATGTGTTTCCCCTACCTTCATGCACTAAATTTTTATCAAACTACCATGGTATTTCCAATAAGATATGACAAGCAACCATTGATATAACATCACATAGTATCTTATCCTTCTAAAAACTAGTTTGAATATCTACCATACATTGTTCACTCACCAAACTTTTATTCCCCTTTTGCAACCGTGAAACCTTTTATGGATTTGGATGCTCCATCCTCTTCAATCAAAGTTTCTCTATCATATCTATTACCACTAGGTTGTCAATGCTTTCACTATTCATAATTACCTTACAAAAATTACCTCTTGATTTTTAAATTGTCCTAAATAAAATCATTTTTTTACTTAGGTTCATGTGTTTCTTTACCAAGTTTTAGCAACACCCTTTCGATCATAAGGGATTTTTATCCTTTTGATTCATTTTATTCTTCATATTGAACTCTTTGGTTCCTAGTATTCTCCTCTTCACTATCACTAGCCTACTTAAGATGAACATCTCTTCTTTGGATAATCTCTATTGCATCGAACCTAGCAATAGTTCTTAGCATTTTTTATGTCCATGGATTGTGGGATTTGTGGTCTTTCTCATCCTATTTATGTCATATTCCCTCATAAATCATCTTAGATATATTCTAGATATGATACCAAAATGATACAACATCAAGGTGGATACTTTTATTTCAAAATAGAAATATTTGGTAAGTGGTAAACTAGTCATTTTCATGGAAAATACCATGATGACTTTCAAACAAATTCCAAGAATCATGATGATAAATTATATGTTAGCATGTTTCAAGATAATGAATCTTGACTATGATGGTAGATGACAACAACCACTATGATGAGAACTTCAATGACAAAATTTGTTTGGAAGGCCTTCAATCGGTAATCCTCTAGATGGTTACAATTCATCCTAAATAGCATTGGAATGGTTCAATCACTACTCATAGGCCCTTGATGGCCCTCTATATATAAAAAATCCTTCGATGACACTCCTCTTCAATGGAGTCAACAACATCAATTATTTAATAATCTAGTCTTTAATTCTCGCTAAATGACATCTCATTCTTCACTTTTGGTAGTGTACTTTGAGATGGCATCATCCTCAATGGAAATTATAAATAGTGAAAAGTTTTATCTATGAATTCCTTATGATGGTAGGATCTAACACTCAAGAAAAAAATTCATTAGATATTGATCTTGGCACCAAGTTTTTGATAACATTTGAATAGTTAGTAGTTTCTATGATAATTAAAACAACTAGGATAGATCTCTATCAACAACCTTAGACTAAACAATGCTCAGTTAATCGACAGTCTCCTGAAGATGATGACAACCTATGTTCTATTCTTTGATAACCATATCTCTCTTGACAAAAATCACCAAGATATCTTAGATGATAGGTTTTGGACAACATTTGGTTGATAGTGTGCTTCACTTCATGATGGTAGGATCTTACAAAATAGGAGTCTTCCTTTATTAGTAATATCTTCCTAGATAATAGGGTGTTGGTGGTATTTTCCAAGATGATATTGACATACTCCTCCAAGATAGCAGTATATTGATGGTAGAGTTTGGAAGTTAGGGTGTTTATGGAATATTCCAAGACAATATTGTTGGAAATTTTGAGTAATTGTGTTGTCATTGATGTCAAATGATTGATGTCAAAGGTTGATGTCATTAATTTTCATTGATGCCAAAGATAGTTTGGTATGGAAATAAGATAAGGTTTATAATATGCAAGGCAAAGTTCATCCCAATGCAAGGAAATTGATAAAAAGGAGAGGTTATAATATTTTATATTATAAGCCAAAGAGGTTTGGGACAAATTTCTAAGTGATTGGTTAAAAGGTTGAAGGCCCAAGTTTAAGCCCATGGTCTAAGAGAAAAGAGATAATATTATAATATTTTAATATTATAATATTTAGGCCAAAAGAACTTATTAAAAGGAGGATTGGAAGTGCATTGGATAAATGTCTCAAAAATAAATTAAATTGACAAAGGAGGACAGGCAGAAATATTATTTAACACCAAGGTTAACTAATATTTAACACCAAGGTTAAATATTATGGTAAAAATAAAAATTAAATTTGAATTTTCCAAAGGTGCCAAAATTTGAAATTAGAAAAGGTGGCAATAAAGGGTGAGCCGATGTCATAGAAAAACCATTGAATGCATATTAAAGGAGGACAAAATCGTGTTTTGTGGCCTAAGTTTAATTGCAAATGATTTAATCAATTTCCATGAAGCATAGTGCCATTTGTCAAAGGTAAAGAGCAAGGGAAAATACAACACATGAATTTCTACAGAGAGACAGCGAACTATAAGGGAAAGAACATGTTTTGGGTTCAACTAGGGCTGGTAGCCCAAGTGGCAGGTGGATCTTACTTAAATTGTGGCAGAGGATAGGTCACGGTTTTGAATCCTCATGGCAGTAAATTTTTGTGAATCTCTTTGGACAAAGAGGAAGGCATAAAGGTTTTTGGTGCATTTTTTGTTCCAACTATGGGGCCAGCCCAGTTGGCACTCTAGCTCACACTAGAGTGTGGGAACCATGAGGTTTAGTGTTTGAATCCTAGCGACGATGATGCCATACATGGGTAAGGGTAAAATTTTTGTTTTAATTTTGAGGTATGATTAGCACTTAACAAGGGAGGCATAAGGTTTTTATTTTTGGTAATTAAAAGTGCTTATTATATAGTTTAGGGAGACATAAGGGCAATGGTTTGAATTTTAATTTTTTGAGGACATAATGATATGTTAGAATCTGGTTATGTTTTATAAAGTTGAAATATATTTTTGAAAGAAAGGAGCAATAAGGTGTTTGAAAATAAATTGATGTATGGCATGCACTTAGGGGTATTAAATTGTGATATTGCATTATAAGTGGATTTTATAAGTAGGAGTGATAAGGTATTGTTATGGTTTAATTTGTGTGTGTAATTTTTGATAAAGAGAAATATTAAGAGGGCTTGGTTATGGTCAAAAATTTGTCTTGATATTAAATATTTTTATGAGAAAATTTTAAGGAAAGATGTTATGGTTGGTTTGAAAAGTGTTGTGCTAACTAACCCTTGAAATATTTATTTAAGGTGTTTGGTTGAAATATTTCAGAATTATAAGGTGGAGATAAAAGGATTGATTAGTGTGTATTGTTGGAAATATTTGAGTTAAGGATTGTGAAACAAGTTGTGTTTCCATTGTTGAAAGAGATTGAGACATTTGTGCTAGAAATTGTGAACTACTTGTTAGTACATCATTGTGAAAACCTTTGAGCATTGGTTTGAGAAATATTGAAGGTAATTGTGAAAGTGTTTGAGATAAATATTGTGAGGTAAATTTGTGCATTAGTGTGATTGATCTTTGAAAGTAAATTTACAAGAAATATAGATCAGTTTTGTGAAGCAAGTTATACACTATTTTGATTTGATTTGAAAGGGTTTTTGCAAGAGATAGAGATTGGATTAATTGAATGCAATATTTATGAATGTGAAGAACATATTGGGTTTTTTATAGAGTATATCATTCTCTATATGTTCTAGAGGTTAAACGAATTCTAAGTAGAATTTTTCTATTTGAAGAAAATTTTTCTGAAAGAGATTTAAGCTTTGTCTGTATGCAAGATTTGGAAATATTTGAGCAGGTTTTGTGAGTAGCATTGAAGGTAGATTTGAGCAAGTCTTTTGAGAAGGCTTGAAGGCAGATTTGAGAAAGTCTTTTGAGAAGGCTTGAAGGTATATTTGAGCAAGTATTTTGAGAAGGCTTGAAAGAAGATTTGAGCAAGTCTTTTGAGAAGGCTTGAAGGTAGATTTGAGAAAGTCTTTTGAGAAGGCTTGAAGGCAGACTTGAGCAAGTCTTGTGAAGAATTGAAGTAGCATTGAGAAATTTTTGAGCAAGTCTTATGAGAAGACTTGGGATAGTTTTGAAGGTATATTTGAGCAGAGTTAGATAAGATTTGTGCTTAGATTTATGATAGGATTTGGTGCATATTTGAGACATAGTTGAGAGCAGACTTTGGAGGTGACAAGAGTAGAGAGAACATAGGTCTCTAGTGGATAGAGGTACATTATCCAGTGCAGTTGGGACAAAGGTCTCCTATGGATAGAGGTATTTTGTGTATAGAAGTTCACCAACTAAAGCATAGGGGATAGAGTTATCCTATGGAGAGAGATCCATGAACCAAAGAAAAGGAGAAAGAGTTCTCCTATGAAGAGAGATCCACAAACTAGAGCAAAGAGGGAAGAGTTCTTTTGTGGAAGAGATCCATGAACTAGAGCAAAGGGGAAAGAGTTCTCCTATGGAGATAGATCCATGAGCAAAAGAAAAGGGGAAAGATCTCTCTTGTGGAGAGAGATCCACAAATCATAGCATAGGGGATTAGTGTCTCCTTTGGACAAAGATCCATAAACATTGTAATAGGGAATTGATTCCCAAGAGATTTTTTGAGAAAATTTAGAAGAGATATTTTCTATATGGATGTAACCCACATTGGGTGAACCATGTTAAATTTATCTCTCATGTGTGTGATGATTTTTACATTTCTTTGATTACTGCTATTGATATTGCCATTGATAATATTGGATAATATTATTTGGGAAAGAAAAGTAAAATTTGATCTTATACTGTTCACCCCCTCTCATTATAAGCCCGTGTTCTTCAAATGTTGACAAGCTTATCCAAGACAACCGTATCTTGATGGTAGATATTGGAAGTTAACTTTGTCTACCAACTCAGAATTAGACAATGATATAGCTAGATGGCAACAATGTAGATGCAGTCCATCTTTTGACAACAACAACCTTTGTTATCCTTGATAGAGCACTCTACAATAGTTTTCTTGTCACAACATCTATATACAATAATAGTTTATATCTTGCAACACAAATGCATTGACTATGAGTGAATACAAACATCTATATAGGATGCATGGCATAATATGGGAAAATATGATATCTTATTTACTTCAAATTACAAGACACATCTCAATGGAAATATCCTAACATAAATGGATTGGGTTTCTTGAATAAATTTACTCTTATTTATTTTGACAAACTACTATCTTTAACTCTTTCTCTTTATCACTTCTCCTCCATGCTTTCACAATTCTTCTAAACCCTTCTCTCTAATATCCTTTATCCCTTGAACGTTATTCAATTTATAGATATGATAGATAATGATCATCTACCTACCTCATATGATTTATATTCTAGTTTGCATCCATCTCTCTTGTCTAGTATCCATGTGGATGCTCTTGCATCAATATATTATAGTACCTTGGTTTATGTTTAATTCAAAAATACTTGGTCTATTTATTTCCAATTTTGTTTATGTTGATGGGCATAAGGAAATTCATAATACTGATACCAACCTTCCAGTCTAAGATAAAAAGTAGGTAACATTTATAAATAGAGGAAGCATAATACAAACATTTAAAATTTTTGCATCATTTCCTAATGTCAATATCATTCTCTTATAAAAATATTTGAAACTGCATGAGTTCAACCCCAAAAAATGATAATGTAATATTAGTTTTTCTTTTAATCTAGGATTTCATGAAAATAAATCTCTCTAAACTAATTATAAGCTTAAAAAATACACCCATAAATGTCCTTCAAAACCAATAAATAGTAGATGACTTACTTACCTAGTTGAAATTTTTCTCAAATTTTGTTTCTCAAAGAAGCTTGAATTTAAAAAATTTCATTACCCATATTCCATGACTTACTTCATAGGGTCATATTTCCCTCAATACTACTTGAATTCCTTCATATGACCACTCATTTTGAAGCTCTTAAAATTGTTAATAAAACTATGCAATATCAAAATTTGACAACTTTGTCTAAGCATATGGATGAGATAAGATGTTTTCTAGAAAAAAACTAAATTACCCAAATTTTGTAATCCAAAAAAATCAACTTTTCTAGAAATATTTCCTTGATACCACTTGTGAAATTTTATTCTCATTAACATAAATCATGACAAAAATCAATCCCCATATCAATTTAAGGTTGAAAATAAGTTATGAATATATTTTAAAAAATAGATACTCATAGGATACCATAGGAATATTAGAACTCTTTGCAATGGACCACACACCATTAGCAAGAAAATGGGAGAGAATGCTTTTGAATTGAATTTTCCATCCTATCTTGGTTTACATTCACTCTTCAATTTTGAAGTATGATTAGTTTAGTACTAATGGAGGACAACCAAATTATTGATGCATGGACTAGGAAATTAAGATGTATAAAGTGGCCATGATAATATAGCTTCGCCACCAAGCGGAATGATTCAAAAAAATAAGATAAAGAAACAATTTTTACACCTAATATCAAAAGTTGATACAATAGGAATTATTGCTTTTTAAGGGAGAAAAATGATCTAGACATGTAACCTTTTAGGGCATGGCTTTATGCTCAAAAAAATTCTCATAAGATATTTTTAAATCGTATCAATACTATGAGGGATATAATTCTATGCTTAGGACTTCGTTTTGATTGTTTATACATTAGAAAAAATAGAGGAAGAACTAGAACCTAAGGCAAAATTCAATGTCAAGTACTTGGAATGGAATTTCAAATAAATTACATGGAAAAACACTCAAAAGGTCCTAAAATATGTAAAACAAAAAAAATTACGAAAAAATAATAATTTTCTATTCTTAGATTTTCACAACCAAAATGCATCTCTATTCATGCTAATAAATTGGAAGAAGAAAAAACACAAAATCAAAAGTCGTATGTATGTAGTTTATGTTTTATATGGACTTTATAGCTCATGGAAGTGAACCACCATATCTCAACATGAGTGGTCTTCCATGTTCAATACAATGGATTTTCAATACACAAAATATTGTATAAAGAGAGACACACCCATGACTATAAAAATCAAGAGTAATAGACGCAATGTTATAGCCTCACATATCTTCTTACAAATTGCTTGCAACTTGTATTTTCTTAGCAATAAAAACATTATATTATTTATTTATTTTATTTGTGGAAAACATCCCAAAAGGGATGCCACTTTCGGGTAAGACCCAAGGAAGCAGGGGTATCCATTCCGCAAAAAATGCCCAGGACTCGGATTTGGCCTACCACCTTTTACATACTCAAGGAGAAAACAAACACACAAAACCAATTTAAAAATAAGTAAATAACAACAAAAATAATAAAATAAAATAAAAAACATGCTCCTTGAGTGTGTCAAAAACAAAAGCACAACCAAACACGCATAATAAGATAAAATAAACCACAACACAAACCACATAGAAAAACACAAGAACCACATAACAAAACACAAACAAGATAAAAACAACAGAACACTACAAAGACAACAAAAAAAAACATGAAAAATAAACACAACCAAAACCTAAAAAATAAAAATTAAAATAACAATAAAAATAAAAAACAACCAACAACAAACAATAAACAAAAATAAAAAACATAGAAAACACTCACACATAAAAACACTAAATAACACAAACAAAGATAAACCCAAGAACAAGAACGAAAAAAACACGAACAATAACAAAAAACATAAAAAAAAAACAAAACAACAAAAACACAAGAACAACAAAGAACACAAAGAACACAAAAT
>JAQPPZ010007690.1:0-88923 GCA_028583015.1 Wollemia nobilis | reverse complement strand
GTCCCTTAGATAGCATTCTTGCCCTCTTCTACTAGTTCCTCAGACATGGATGCTAGGAGAGTTTACAGATGTTGGACTTTATGCACTCCCAAGATTATCCAGCCAAGCCCCCTTAGCCCTGGCCATTCTCCTTGGAGTATCATTAGACCTTGTGCTACCTCTTTTGGGCTGATGGTGATAATTATGGCTCTGCTTCTGCTTCTACTTCCACTTGGCATTCAACTGCTTATTAGATTTAGCGCTTGGATTTTCTCAAGCTCTTCTCTATTTTTTCTTTTCCCTTTATTGTTGGTTCTCGTATCTCTTCGTCATTACTTGCAATATGTTAAGGTTTACCCATTTATGGATCCACCCCTCAAGGATGTGATTAGAAGTTGTACAATAGTTTAGTTTAGTGAAGTTCACTCTAGTCTGTGACTACTTTCTTGGTAACTACAGTGCTTTTAAAGGCTTTTTTATGTTGAGTTTCATTGATCTACTTTGGTCATTCATGGACATTAATAGAATTATCTTATAATATGCATAGTATTTCAATGAAAGCTTCTCAATACTAATATTTTGATATGGTTTTGTCAATGCAATATATATGAATAAGAAATACCATAAGGCTGTCTTTGTGTTGACCTGTGTCATATGTATTAAATCCTTAATTATTTCCATTTTGGACTAAATTCTATATCATACCTTTCATATGCAGCTATATCACCAAGGAGAATGAAAAAAGGTGGTCTGTCCACTTCTGGATGAGCACTCAATAGTTAGCTTAGATCTAAAAAAGCAAAGCCCTGCTATACCCAAGGGTGACAACAACATTCTATAGAATAAGTTTAAACATTATTCAGTCATCTCAAACCATGCAAAATGGTTTCTATGAAGAACACAAGCTTATACTGAGAGGGGGGGGGTTGAACAGTATAAGACCACTTTTTTCTTTTTCCTTCAATTCAACTTTCAACTCAAAATTATGCAGTGTATAGAAAACAGTATCAAGCATAAATCAAAGCAATGCAGAAAACACCATCCACAATAGAGACACAAGAATTTACGTGGTTCACCCAAAGTGGGCTACTCCACGGATAAAATTTTTCACTAAAATTTTATCAACCAAATCTGGGAAACCTTTCCCGATTACAATGTTTATGGGTACCAACCCAAAGGAGACACCAATCCCCTAACTCTGCTCTGGCTGGTGATCCTCTAGAAGATCTCTGCCTCCGCTGCCCTTAGCAAGTGGAACTCTATCCACAGAAGACACCTGTCTTCCCTGCTCTGGCTGGAGATCTCTGTCCTCAACTCTGTCACCTCAAAGCTTGGTCCTCGAATTTGCACTAAACACAGTCCTTCGGTCTAGCACAAATGTCCTCTATCTTTTTCTCTGATCTGCACCAAACACAGTCCTTCGGTCTGGCACAAGTCTGTCCTCTTCCTCTTTCTCTGGTCTGCACCAAACACAGTCCTTTGGTCTGGCACAAGTCTGTCCTCAAATCTCTTTCTATTCTATCATAGTCGCACTTGGTCGAAACCAACTTTTGCACTGTCTACGCAAACACAACAGCACTCGATCGAACATCAACTTATGCACCTCTGTGCAATCACAACAACACCGTCTTTGCACACTCTGCTTCTCGACGATCGAACTTCTCCCCCGCACTCTATCTGCGAATATCGCACTTCGAACGCACACTTCGATCGATCCGATTCGACTCGCTCTTTTCGCACCGCGGACTTAACTTGCGCAAGTTCGATACACACATTCGATGCAATCAATCTCGAAATAGCCCTCCTTTTATAGAATAAATTTCAAGATCAAAACACTCAATCTTAGTCGGTTGTAACCCTATACTCCATCGACTGCAAAACCCTAATCTTCGTCGGCTCGAAATTAACTCTGTCGGCTTCAACCGCCTCTGTCGCCTCTGTGGTTCTGTAGCTTTTCCCGTGAAACTACAACATGTCACGATATCGCGACACCTTTGCCTACCGTACACCTTCTTTTGCCTGCTGTCGCGATATCGCGACACTTTTGCTTCTTTTGACTTCCTTTTTGTTTTTGTCGCGATATCGTGACACTTTCTGCTTCTGCTGACGTCATCTTCTCTTCTGTCGCGAAATCGTGACCCTTCTGACTTCATGGCCTTCTTCTCTGCTTTTGTCATGAAATCGCGACACTACTGCCTTGCTGACGTCATCTTCACTCCTATCGCGAAATCGTGACCCTTCTCGCTTTCTCAACCTTTTCTCGGCTTGCACTAGCGAAAACGGAACATGTCGCGAAATCGCGACACTTTCGCTGCCTTGAGCTTCTCTCTGCCTTACTCCCGCGAAACTGGAACATGTCGCGAAATCGCGACGCTTTTGTCTTCATAGCCTTCCTTTCTGCTTCTGTCGCGAAATCGTGACACTTCTCTTATAGAAGACCTGCTTCCAGTTTCTGTCGCGAAATCGCGACACTTTCTCCATCCGTACGCTTTTCTTTCATCCTGTCGCGAAATCGCGACGCTTTCAGCGACGCTTTTTGTAGCCCGTCGCGAAATCGTGACACTTTCATTTCGGACTCTTCCTTTTCCATGTCACGAAATCATGACAGTTCTCACTTCGAGCTTTTCAGCATGTCGCGAAATCGCGACCGTCCTCACTTCGTCTTTTGCAGCATGTCGAGAAATCGCGACTGTTCTCACTTCGAACTCTTCAGCATGTCGCGAAATCGCGACACCTTTCGAGTAACTTTCTCTCTCTTCGAACTTGTCGTGAAATCATGACAGTTCACACTGGACTCTCTTTTCAGTATTATGTCGTGAAATCGCGACATTTTTCCTTTCGGACTCCCTCTCCTGCAACATGTCACGAAATCGCGACATTTTTCGGTCCGTACAATCTTCTTTGCAATATGTCGCGAAATCGCGACACTTTTCCTTTTCTGCCTTCCTGCACTTTTCGAGTCATGAAAATGCGACATGTCGCGAAATCGTGACACTTTCCACCTTGCTCTCCTTCTCTCGCCAACATGTCGCGAAATCGCGACAGTTTTCCACTTCCTTCTTCTCTTCCAACATGTCGCGAAATCATGACAGCTTTGCCGAACTTTCTCTCTCCTCAAACATGTCGCGAAATCATGACATGTTTTCCGACTTTCTCTCTCCTCTAACATGTCGCGAAATCGCGACAGTTTTTCCAGCCGGCTGCATACTTTTTCTTACTTGTCTTTTTCTTGATCTTTTGCAAATGGGCCACTAAGGACTTCTTGGAAACTCACTGATCATGCTCTGAATAACCTTCAACAAAACAAATTCCTTGACATCAAATCAAATTGCTTCAAGAACTTCTTGACATCAATGACAACATCTACACTTGAGCAAAGGCAATGTACCCAAGGTACCCAAAATTGCCAACAATCTCCCCCTTTGTCATTGATGGCAAACCTTTACCGAAACACATCTTAAGAGCCAAAACTGAAACCAACTGTGCCAACAACTTGAGAATCTGCCTTTGAAGTTTTGCTCCCCCTGACTTGAAGCTCTCCTCTTCACTTGATGCTCTCCCCCTTACTCATATCTCTCCCCCTTTGTCATCAATGGCAAAGGGTCACCTTTGGGGCTTGGGACTAAGAATGAGCCTCTTAGCTTAGTCCCTCCCCCACCTCCTGATGAGGTGATTAAAATAGGGGTGGGAGTAAAACTCCCATTAGGCACTGATCATCATCAGCATCTACAATTTCCTTGCCGGGCCTTCTTTTGAATTTTTTGTCAATATTCCTCGTTCTTGTTCCTGTCACTGTTCTGATCCTTGGACCTGTTCATACCACTGTTCCTGTTCCTGTACCTTGGAAGATCAGCTCTACACTATCTAGCTATGTGACCGTCATTGTTGCACTTATAACAGGTAATAATGTTATTTCTTTTAGGCATACCTGTTCTTTGAATCCGCCTGTTCTGACTAACCGAGTTCCTGTTATTAGCCTTGCAGAAAAATGCCTTATGCCCAAACTGATTACAAGAGTAGCAATACCCTTGAAAGAAATTTCTACCTCTGAAACTGTCATTTACCTTCCTTACTTGAGTCATGCAATGCACAGCCATGTGACCAAACCTGTGACACGCAAAACATCTACCGTGAAATTTTCTTTTATTCGACCTCTTGGGTCTCGAAAACTTCTTCTTCGCAATCTGAATTTCGTTTTCTATTTCTGCGCATCTATCACTCACGGACTCATGATCTGAAGTACTTTCTTCATCAAAACTCTCTTCCTTGTGCGGCTTAACAAAACCAAGGCCTGTTTTATCTGTTGTTTTCCTTTGACCTTTGATGAGAGACTTAACCCTTTTGGAGCTATCTTGAAACCTCGTACAGACTTATCCTTGTACTCTTTAGTTTCCACTTCCAAAGAAGCCATTTTCTGTTCCAACTCATTATACTGAAGAATCTTAGACTCTAACTCGTCCTTGAGTTCTTGTGTCTTAGCTATAGAGAAGTCAAGACTTTCTATAAGATCATCTCTCTCCATACAACATTCATCTAACTTATCCTTGAGTCTAGCATTCTTCTTTCTTTCCTTTTTCAAAGCACTAAGAGCATTAGTAAGTTCACTTTCAAGATCCTTTATTTGTTTGCTTTCAGAATCCTCAAGGCCTTTTCCAGATTTCTTATCACTAGAGGTGCTACCTTTTTCAAAAACCATACAAGCATCTTCTTGATAGTTTTCTGAAGCATCCTTATACATACTGGAAACCAAATCATTATTTGTGCAATCATCCTCAAGGTGACCAAAATTTCCACATCTAAAACATTTCATAATAATGAATCTATGTTCCGGTTCTTCCTCTTTTTCTGATATGAACAGCATCTCATTTTCCTCATCACTTGAAGAACTTTCACTATCACTACTAGAACACTTACTTGCTTTGTCTAGGTAGAAACTCTTCTTGTGCTTGTGAGAATACCTCTTTCCGTGATTGCTGTGCTCATCTTTGTTCTTCTTGTGATGTTTGAATTTTTCAGAATCCTTGCTCTTAGAATCCTGTTTATCTTCATCACTTTCATACTTGGAAACAGGATAATCAGTAGCATAATGGCCAAACTTTCCACAATTGAAACATCTTATATTCTTCATGCTTTTGTGCTTTCTAGAGAACTTGCCTTTCTTGTTGTAATATGCCTCTTCATCACTAGAAGACTCATCACTCTCTTGAATCTGTTTACCTTTGGATTTCTTGGTAGCCTTGAAAGTCGCCTCTTTCTTGACATCAACCTTCACTTGAGTTCTCAACTCAAATGCTGCAAGTATACTATGGAGCTCATCCTTTTTCAACTTATCCAAATCTTTAGCTTCCTCAATAGCAGAAATATTTTCACTAAATCTATTAGGAAGAGATCTTAAAATCTTATCACAAACATCATTTTCAGCAAGCTCAAGACCTAAGTCTTTCATGGAGTTAACAACCTCATCCATACGAAGCATGTAGTCACTAATATTTTCATCATCATTCATCTTGAGTTGTTCAAACATACCTTTGAAGTGTCTCAACTTGGCCTTTCGAACATTTGCATCACCCGTATGAACCACCTGCAACTGTTTCCACATTTCACTAGTTGTCTTGCGCAGTGAATCACTTTGGTGAGATTCGCTTTCTGTAAGCCTTTCAGGATTGCATTCATTGCTTTTGAATTGCTGTGATGTAGGAGCCTATCTTCTTTAGTATATGGACCATTTACAGGAATAGTGTACCCATCTTCAATCACTTCCCATACCTCATTACCAAGTGCCATTAGATGAACCTTCATCCTTGCACTCCAAAGACCAAAATCTGATCCATCAAGAATAGGTGCTGCATTGCCACTTGAATAATCCATTGTGTTCTTTGCTAGCTTTTCCTTCAAGTCGTTAAACTTTTCGAAGGCACCCACTCTGATACCAATTGAAGAACACAAGCTTATACTGAGAGGGGGGTGAACAGTATAAGACCACTTTTTACTTTTTCCTTCAATTCAACTTTCAACTCAAAATTATGCAGTGTATAGAAAACAATATCAAGCATAAATCAAAGCAATGCAGAAAACACCATCCACAATAGAGACACAACAATTTACGTGGTTCACCCAAAGTGGGCTACTCCACGGATAAAATTTTTCACTAAAATTTTATCAACCAAATCTGGGAAACCTTTCCCGATTACAATGTTTATGGGTACCAACCCAAAGGAGACACCAATCCCCTAACTCTGCTCTAGCTGGTGATCCTCTAGAAGACCTCTACCTTCGCTGCCCTTAGCAAGTGGAACTCTATCCACAGAAGACACCTGTCTTCCCTGCTCTAGTTGGAGACCTCTGTCCTCAACTCTGTCACCTCAAAGCTTGGTCCTCGAATTTGCACTAAACACAGTCCTTCGGTCTAGCACAAATGTCCTCTATCTTTTTCTCTGATCTGCACCAAACATAGTCCTTCGGTCTGGCACAAGTCTGTCCTCTTCCTCTTTCTCTGGTCTGCACCAAACACAGTCCTTTGGTCTGGCACAAGTCTGTCCTCAAATCTCTTTCTGTTCTGTCACAGTCGCACTTGGTCGAAACCAACTTTTGCACTGTCTATGCAAACACAATAGCACTCGATCGAACATCAACTTATGCACCTCTGCGCAATCACAGCAGCACCGTCTTTGCACACTCTGCTTCTCGATGATCGAACTTCTCCCCCGCACTCTATCTACGAATATCGCACTTCGAACGCACACTTCGATCGATCCGACTCGACTCGCTCTTTTCGCATCGTGGACTTAACTTGCGCAAGTTCGATACACACATTCGATACAATCAATCTCGAAACAGCCCTCCTTTTATAGAATAAATTTCAAGATCAAAACACTCAATCTTAGTCGGCTATAACCCTATACTCCGTCGACTGCAAAACCCTAATCTTCGTCGGCTCGAAATTAACTCTGTCGGCTTCAACCGCCTCTGTCGCCTCTGTGGTTCTGTAGCTTTTCCCACGAAACTACAACATGTCGCGATATCGCGACACCTTTGCCTACCGTACACCACCTTTTGCTGTCCGATAGACACTTGATTTTTTTTTCTTTCTTTTTGTTTTTGTCGCGATATCGCGACACTTTCTGCTTCTGCTGACGTCATCTTCTCTTCTGTCGTGAAATCGTGACCTTTCTGACTTCATGGCCTTCTTCTCTGCTTTTGTCATGAAATCGTGACACTACTACCTTTGCTGACGTCATCTTCACTCCTGTCGTGAAATCGTGACCCTTCTCGCTTTCTCAACCTTTTCTCGGCTTGCACTAGCGAAAACGAAACATGTCGCGAAATCGCGACACTTTTGCTGCCTTGAGCTTCTCTCTGCCTTACTCCCGCGAAACTGGAACATGTCACGAAATCGCGACGCTTTTGTCTTCATAGCCTTCCTTTCTGCTTCTATCACGAAATCGTGACACTTCTCCTATAGAAGACCTGCTTCCAGTTTTTGTCGTGAAATCGTGACACTTTCTCCATCCGTACGCTTTTCTTTCATCCTGTCGCGAAATCGCGACGCTTTCAGCTTCCGAACGCTTTCTTTGTAGCCCGTCGCGAAATCATGACGCTTCTCATTTCAGACTCTTCCCTTTGTTGCATGTCGCGAAATCATGACAGTTCTCACTTCGAGCTTTTCAGCATGTCACGAAATCGTGACCGTCCTCACTTCGTTTTTAGCATGTCGAGAAATCGTGACTGTTCTCACTTCGAACTCTTCAGCATGTCGCGAAATCGTGACACCTTTCGAGTAACTTTCTCTCTCTTCGAACTTGTCACGAAATCGCGACAGTTCACACTGTGAACTCTCTTTTCAGCATTATGTCGCGAAATCGCGACATTTTTCCTTTCGGACTCCCTCTCCTGAAATCGTGACATTTTTCGATCCGTACAATCTTCTTTGCAATATGTCGCGAAATCGCGACACTTTTCCTTTTCTGCCTTTCTACACTTTTCGAGTCGCGAAAATGCGACATGTCGCGAAATCGCGACACTTTCCACCTTGCTCTCCTTCTCTGCCAACATGTCACGAAATCGCGACAGTTTTTCCACTTGCCTTTT
Organism: Wollemia nobilis; assembly: GCA_028583015.1. Classification (NCBI taxonomy): domain Eukaryota; kingdom Viridiplantae; phylum Streptophyta; class Pinopsida; order Araucariales; family Araucariaceae; genus Wollemia; species Wollemia nobilis. Next base: position 80,856 of record JAQPPZ010007690.1, on the reverse strand, counting down.
TCTCTGCCAACATGTCGCGAAATCGCGACAGTTTTTCCAAAACTTTCTCTCTCCTCAAACATGTCGCGAAATCGCGACATGTTTTCCAACACTTTCTCTCTCCTCTAACATGTCGCGAAATCGCGACAGTTTTTCCAGCCGGCTGCATACTTTTTCTTACTTGTCTTTTTCTTGATCTTTTGCAAATGGGCCACTAAGGACTTCTTGGAAACTCACTGATCATGCTCTGAATAACCTTCAACAAAACAAATTCCTTGACATCAAATCAAATTGCTTCAAGAACTTCTTGACATCAATGACAACATCTACACTTGAGCAAAGGCAATGTACCCAAGGTACCCAAAATTGCCAACATTCTATGATAATTTACAAGCATGTGCAGTACCGGATGCAGCCCAATATGTTTAGACTGGCTTGTATATCATACCTGTCATATGCGGCTATATACCCAAGGAGAAAGAAAAAAGGTGGTTTGTCTACTTCTGGATGAGCACTCAATATGTGGCTTAGGTCTAAACAAGCAGTGCCCTACTAGACCCAAGTGTGACAACAACATTCTATAGAATAAAGTTAAACATCATTCAGTCATCTCAAGACATGCAAAATGGTTTCCATGATAATTTACAAGCATTTGCGGTACCAGATACAGATCGATATAGCCAGAATACAATTGTGCTTTATCTACATATGGCCCAGATACGGCATTGCTATACCTAAATAGAAAATGAAAATTCTGATGCATCTAATATATATTCCTATCATATCCATATAAGATATCGATACAAACACGGTTGCATTATGCCAAAGTATTCAATAGCTTGGATTAATTGTAGTTAACGCAAGTTAGAAAAAGGTGATGTCATGTTGGTTGGATGAGACAAACATGGTTAAATGAAAAATGTACTACTACACCTGAGGGCAACAACCTCACCTTAGAAAATAAATTTAAGAATTCAAAAGATATTGAATCGAATATCACTCATCTCAAGAAATTGTAACCTGGTTTTTGTGATAATGTACAAGCATTCGCAATACCAGATACAGCCAAGATAAGTCAAGCTGCAATTGTACCTATCTAAATCAAAGTTGGAAAAACTGTGATCAACAATTTATCAGCGAGGCCTGGCAAAAATCGGATCTGCAAGTAGTTGGGAAAAAATCAGCAAAAATCATGATTTTTTCCCTTTTGTTGAAAATATTAGCAAGTTTTTGAAAACAGACTACTCTCAAATAAATCATTAGAGGAAGGAAAAAATAGGACACGCGATAATTGTCAGTTTTTGAAGATATTTTCAACACTGATCTAAATACAGCCCACATAATGCATTCCTATATCTAAATACCAAATAAAAATTTGAGTGCACCTGATAATACCCTCTCATACCCATACATGTATCTTTAACAGACAAGAATATAGATACAGGTAACTCAAGACCAATAACTTAGCCTAATCATGGTTAACGCAAATAAACCAAGGGTGATGTCAAGCTGGTTGGCCCAAAAAGATATGTTAAATGAGAAAACATTCAAAGAATCCATGTAGGTCAACCAAAAGAGAGAAAATTGAGGTTATGGGTATCCTATTCAATATGGTTAAAACAAATGCAACAGATTATTGTCATAGAACATTACACAATAATTAATGTCGAAGCAGCATCATTATCTTTTTTGAGTTTCCTAGTCTTTGCTCTGAGACTATCTTCCTCTACAGAGTTTTCCTCTGTCCCCTTTTGTTTTTCTGAATTTGATACTAAAGTTGGAGCACTGAAGGGCAAAAGATATTTTTTTTTGTGAAGAGTGATATGTTTGTTATTATTGGGCCTCTTTATTCATGTGCATTTGATATAATTTCTTTAAACAACCTAGTAAAGAAGTGTTATTTCTAACAGTTATAGTTTTTTTTTCTCAAGGCTAGAGGAAAGAAGGAAACCTATAGTCATCGTAATTTCCATCAAGAAAGCTATGGCGAGAGGATAAACTTCTACTTGCTCTCTTGATCCAGGTGGCTGAACCACATTGCAAGTTCAACAAAGACAATTTTAAAATAATTGATGCTTTATCTTTCTAGGCACATCACAATATGAAACATTTTGTTTCATTTAGGTGGCTTTTAATTTCTCCTATGTTTGTAAATAAATATGTGCACATGCAATGTAATAAACAATGAGAAGCTAGCCCTACATCCCTTCCACAAGGATTGCTAGCAGCATACGTTGGTTTCACATCTCTTCTAGAGAGAATGCCATCAGCTCTTCATTAAGTTTCTCATTGGTTTGATTCCTTCAGTTCAGCCAATTTACAATTCCCTTACGGTGCTTTAATTTCCACATCAATTCTTATTTCCATTTTTTTTTGGCTATGTACTGCTATTACTATTTGATTCTTTATTCTGTTTCCCTTGAATCTATAGATAGTATAGTATCAGCACAGTGTCTCTAAAAGTGCATGCCCATATACATGAGGTCAAGATATTTGGAATCTTTGGTATTGAAACACTATCCGTCAAATTATCTTCCTGGTAGATTCAAACGACCTCCGATGACAAACAACACTTAGACAACAGATCCTTATTCTTTTAAGTTTTTCTGAATGAAGACCCTTGATAGACAAAGACGGGTGTAAAGGGAGAGGAATTGGCTCAAAGTCTGTTGAAACAGGTGTCAGAAGGAGGCTTTGCTTCCACTTTACAACTTGTACCCTCCTCACAGTTGTTTAGCTCCTTCAATCCCTTCAGGATGTAGGAGAATTTTGATATCCTCACATTTGAATGGAAAGTAAAATCCGATGCAGTATAGCAATGGCTTGACCAATTACACCATTCTTTTCAGTGAATAAGATCTCTGATCAAAAGAACCATGCAGTTTTGTTGGTGAAGATAGTCATACCTGTGAGAAATTGGTGGGAAGCATATTTCAATCGCATGAGATCTAGATGCAGAACCCACAAGACAAGATTTTGTTATGACAGGCAACAAGGAATACTATCCGATGGTGCATATGATTATCACTACATGTGGCAGCAACGACAACAACAAGAAAATGACCAATCTGTACAAGAATATACTAACATATTTCACAATTTGTTTGCAAAACTAGGAATTTAGGACATTAAGAACCATAGTGGTCTACATCCTGGTAGATATGGATTTATAACACTTCAAGAACCTTAATGAAGCTTATAAGCTTGCAATCAAGCTTGAGCAGAAGTTGAAGAGCAAGAAATATGTTGGCCAAATAATAGAAGTCAAACTAGGAAGCCTTGGAAGAATGGGGCAACAAGCAGAAAAAGAAGAAAGGTCAGGCACAAAAATAGCAAGAGCAGGATTGACATACGCAAAGGCAAAATTTGGAATGGAGACACAACTCAAATTAGATATGGAAGAAAAGGGTTTTTGAAGAAGCCGCCTCAAAAGCCCCATACATGGTGTAACTATCATCAAACTAACCAACACGGTAATAAGACTGACAAGCTAAACAGTCCTTAGTAACCATGGGCCAATGCTCCACCACAACTGTAGAATCCCAACTTACAGTGTACAAAGAGAAGCATATGGTGGAAGCTGACCCGAATGTAGTTGTTGCCGCTACTCAAGCTTCATCATAGACACTACATAAAGATCCACCAGAGAAGTTGTTTCAGTCACACATATGGGTGCAGGGTAAGCCTTTACATTTTGTTTTTGATAGCAAAAGAATTTGATCTCTATGGATGTTGCAAAGAAGATGAATTTGTTTGTGATGAGTCACCCACATCCATAGAGTGTTGGATGGCTTACACGTGAAAAAGAGATGCATGTCACTCAATAGTGTCATCTCTCTTATGCTATCAATCCCTTCAAAGATGAGGTTTTGTATGATGTTGTACCTCTTCATGTCCATATTATGTTGCTTGGGCAGCCTTGATGTGGTAGGGACATGGCATCTATGAAGCAAGCTCTCATAGCGTTTTGGTAACTATTGAGGAACAAGAGTATGGTATAGCAGAGGTAATTCCTCCTACCTCTATATCTTTGATTAGTTTCAAGCAATGCACAAAGTTGATTGGAAACACAAAGAATTTTATTCTCCTAAATATAAGGCCTCGACATCAAAAGAAAATTTTACCACTATTGCACTTGAAAAGGAGGCAACCTCCAATTGGATAAAATGTTAATAGAATTTGATGATTTACTCAAGTTACCCTTTGGGCTACCACTTCATTGCTCAATGGAACATTCCATTGACTTGGTTTCAGGATATCGTGTTTCTATCAGCCCTGCATATCGCAAGTCAATACTAGAGAATGAAAAAATCAGAACACAAATCAAGTAGTTGATTCAAAAGGGCACATCCAACCATATTCATCACCATGTGGTAGCCCCATTGTGTTGGCTCTAAAGAAGGCTGACACACAGAGGCTTTACATTGATTATTGGACTTTAAACAAGATGACCACCAAAAATAATTATACTCTTCCATGGATGGACGATTTACTGGACCAGCTTCACATTGCAAGGTGCTTCACAAAATAGACCTCAAGTAAGGGTATCAACAAATCTGCACTAAGCCCATTGATGTATTGAGGGCTACTTAAAATTCTATAGAAGGCCATATTTGAATGGTTAGTCATGCCTTGTTAGGACCCCATCCAAACACTATTTTTGTAATTCTCATATTATTATGTAATGACCCCTTTCCAACGTGGGACCCCTTTATAATGATATTTTGTATAATTTTGTAATGGTATGTGGCAAGTGAGGTGTCTAGACAAGTGAGACCATTTCATGTAACCGTTATCAAGAATGTAACTGATGTTTGGTAGAATATTCTAGCTTGAGTGGCACTTTGCATCTAAGCCAACTCTTGAGCATTAGGTTAGGGTTGCATGAAGTGTATCTTTCAAAGACAAGGGTCCATAAATGAATGTATCTTTTTGCATATTGAATGAAAATATTGGAGGTTGCCCTCTTGAAGAGGCTTGCGATTGTGTGTTGTGATTTGTGAGATTGTTATAATTCTGCATTTACATTTCGTATTGCAATATTCTGTTCTTTCATGAAATTCTGTTTTTATTGCAATATTTATGTGAATGAGCTTATTTTTATTATAAGGTTCCTAACATGTCTTTTGGCTTAACCAATGAATCTTTTCCATATTTATGCGGTTCATGGATAAAATTTGGAGCCCTTTCCTCGTGTCCCTTGTAGTTCTCTAACTAGATGGCATTCTTGTCTTCAATGGCACATCAAAGCAGCAGCACCTACAATATGTCCAAGAGGTACTGCAAACTCTTTATAGACATAAATTGTATGCCAAATTGGACAACTTTTACTTTGGTATGATAAAAATTCGATACCTTGGATATGTAATGGATGGAGAAGTCCATGTTGATTCAGAAAAGACTGAAGTGTTTGGAAGTGCTCCCTTCCAAAGAGCCTTGCAGAGTTTCATACTCTTTTGAGATTTGCCAATTTCTAGGTGGATTTGTGCTTGGGTACTCATAGATTACTTGGGGACTAAATGAAGTGACTAAAGGAGGAGCAAAAGCTAGGTTCCATTGGAGAGAAAAATAGCAAAAGGAATCTAAGAAGTTGAAAGAATTGTTTTGCTTTGCTCCCGTTATTTGCATGACTTACAACAACCTTTTGAAATAACAACAGATGAATCAGAGTAAGGGCCATCATCAGATACATGTGGGATAATGGCTCAAGACACTTACAATGTTGCTCACAAGGTGTTTAGGCTTATGCTAGAAAGTATGATAACTAAGAAATACAAGAGTAGAGAACGAACCCTAGAGCTAACATGGAGCTATTTTTTTTTAGAAAACAAACCTTAGAGTTAACATGGGGCTATTTTTGTAGAGAAAAGACCGCATAGTTAACATGGAACTCACAAGGGGAATCAACCAACAAAAACCACACATGGGTTAAACTCCACATTCACCACCATCGAGTGATGCTCCCATAGGTGAGGATGAAGCATATGGTTGGGCCATGATTCGCTCGTTTGAGGGGTTGGATCATGGTTCACTACCTACCACTAGGGCATTCCACCCAAAATCCTACTTCCCGATTCACAAAGTTCTAGGTGTTTGTTGTGCTTTATATACACCATGAGGACCATCGTGGGATGCCTATGCGATAATGGATCGACTCTCACAGTGTGTCTAAAGTTTATGCAAGAATGTACGAGAATAATGCAGTACAAGAGGAGTAGAGAATGGACCCCAGAGATAACATGGGGCTATTTGTCTGTAGAAATTTGACCCCAAAGTTAATATGGTTTTTTTTTTAAGAGAATGGACCTCAAGTTAACATGGGGCCCATAAGAGAAATCAACTAACGAAAACCACACATGGAAGAACTCCACACCCACCACCATCAAGCGATGCTCTCACAAGAGAGGATGGAGCATATGGTTTGGCCAAGATTTACTCATTTGACAGGTTGTGTGATGGTTCACTAGCTACCACTAGGGCATTTCACCAAAATCTTTTCTTGATTTGCAAATCTCTAGGTGTTTGTTGTGCTTTATATACCCACCATGAGGGCCATCGAGGGATACATGTGGGATAATGGATCAAGACTCTAGGTGTTTATAGTGTTTTATATACCACCATGAGGGCCATCGTGGGATACATGTGGGATAGTGTTGCTCACAAGGTGTTTAGCATTTAAGCAAGAAAGTATGAGAACTATGTTGTACAAGAGTAGAGAATGAACCCTAGAGCTAACATGGGGTTGTCTTTTTGCATAGAACTAACCTTGGAATTACCATGAGGGCTAGCGTGGGATAGAGGTTGAAGACTTTTACAACACTGCATACAAGATGTTAGGGTTTACATAAGAAAGTATGAGAACTAAGTAGTACAAGAGGAGTAGAGAACAAACCCTAGGGCTAACATGGAGTTGTTTTTTTTTGTAAAGAATGGATCCCAAAGTTAACATGGTGCTATTTTTTTATAGAAAATGGACCCCAGAGTTAACATGGGGTCCACGAAAAAAATCAACCAATAGAAACCCCACAAGGAGAAAACTCCACACTCACCACCATCAAGTGATGCTCCCACAAGAGAGGATGGAGCATATGGTTGGGCCATGATTCACCCATTTGAGGGGTTGTGCCATGGTTCACCAACTATCACTAAGGCATTTAATCCAAAAGCCTACTTCTTGATTTGCAATGTTTTAGGTGTCTATTGTGCTTTATATACCACAATGAGGACCATCATGGGATACATGTGGGATAGTGGCTCAAGGCACTCATAACGCTGCTCATAAGGGGCTTACGGTTTATGCAAGAAAATACAAGAACTAGGCAAAATGAGAATTAGGCAATATAAGAGGAGCAAAGAACAAACCCCAAAGCTGGGGTTTTATTTTGTAGAGAAATGACCCTAGAGTTAACATGGGGCTATTTTTGGCAAAGAATGGACCTCAAAGTTAACATGGGGCCCACAAGGAAAATAAACCAACAGAAAACATACATGGGAAGAACTCCAGACTCATCACTATCGAACGATGCTCCCATAGGAGAGGATGGAGAATATGGTTGGTAATAACTCACCCACTTAAGGGGTTGGGTGATAGTTCACCAACTACCATAAAGGCATTTCACCAAAAAGCCTACTTCCTTATTTGCAAAGCAATGAGTGTTTGTTGTGCTTTATATACCACTGTAAGAATATTGTAGTTAGTTCTCACTACACTTGGGTGGAGTAAGGCCAATTGGCCCCTTTTTGAAGGTTGGTTTTGAGGTTGGGTGAAATCCAAGCAAAACCAAACTAACGCCCCCTCAAAGAAGAGCACAAGCAAATGCAGGCACAAAAGCCTAATAGTAGGACCCACATGGTGAAGGCTCACAACAAGAAAGCATAATTAAAGTTCCTGTAAAATTCCAAGGCACCGTAGCATACTAAGTGTTTGAGCCCAAAAAAGATATTTGGCCCAAAGATGTCCGACCAAATCAAATAACTGGTCATCCAGGTAGCGGTAGTGATTGGAATAATGAGATGAAGTAGAAAGGTGAAACTACCATAAAGAGTGCTAACCAGGCCGAGGAATGCACAAGCAGTCTAGGCCCCACATATTATGCGGGGGTGTACGGTCCCCTGAATGGGTGGTCTTTCCTCTATGAGAAGGTATAACATCTAAGATATTATCATGAGTTCTCTAAAGAGGCAATTATAGACTCAAGCTCATTAATGGCAAAAGATCCCTGCAACAAATCTCTAGGATGGGCGATAAGACCATCTCAAGTGGCTCCAAATTTTGAGGCCTCAAGATTATACGTCATCAATGCAAAGTATTGTAACTAGGAATTTTGAAAGGAAGCATTTTGAATATTTGGGGGGAAAATGCCTCATGTATTATCTTAGTCTATTAATATGTATCATTCTTCTCATTGTAATTTATTGAAAAGCCACCCATTCTCCTAAGGGGTGCTTTCTTTCATTTTCTCCTATGTCTCAGCGTAGCTCAAGCCTTGCATAGCCAGCCAAGAGTTTTTGAACCTCTTTCCTTTGTATGTATGTAACTACAAGAATTTGTGACTACTTATGAAATCCATGTCCTAGTTCTAATGCGGGTGTTATGTTTTATCGCATGATCTTGGAGGGACTTGTGTTCCTCATGCATTATCAGTCGTTGCACATATGATCACTCAACCCCCCGTGACATGAGAGGGTCTTATTAGATCTTTGTTGCTTTGTCATCCTTAGGCTAGTTAGATTAAATTTCCGCAATTTACTTTTCACATTATTTCATATTTTCTTTCCTTTTGCCTTTTCCCTAAAAAAGTTGATTAAAATAGGTTAGTGTAGAAAGACGAGTGCCAAAGATCACATCCAAAGCAAGAAGCCAACCTTGGGTAAAAACCCCCAAAGGTCGTCTAGCAAGAACTACGTCCCATGCTTCCCCGAACTTCGCAGGGCATGGAATGCATCCACTTGGGAAGATGAAGGGTCAAACCACAACCTTGGGGGGTCACGATGCCTACGAAGCATAGGGGTCGCATCTAGCCCCCAATAATTCAAACTGGCATGATCGATGGGACATGAACTAGAAATAGTTTGTCTTATGATTTAGAAGTCGCGTCATGGTTCCGATGAAGGCCACGATTATCATCTTTTTAAAGCTCTCAAGAAATTCACCTGGCAACTCTACTATGAAGAACAATCCAAAGAAGCGATCAAGAAGAGCACAAGATCGATATTCTAATGAAGGATCCACCTACTTTCAAGATCAAAAAACACATTGACCTTCGTTGCAATCAAAAGGACACCCAACACAGTTGTTCCAACAACGACTTCCAACCAAGATGCTTGAGCCACCAGTTGAATGGGGAAAGCTGCCAACATTAGCACTGGAAGTCTTGTCAAAATATGATGACAAGGACTAATCACTCTGTTGAAGCACTTGCGGGAGATGGTCTTCACATACCATATACACTGTATCACCAAGTAGGACATAGCACTCAAGCTTGTAGATAACAATTTCAAAAAGAAATTAAGTGTTTGACGAAATGTCTACGCATCAAAACATTGTACATTACTTTTACGTAGGAATGGGATGCAAAATAGTCAAAGTGGTCAAATGTAATGCCATTTAGTAATAAGCAATAATAATTGCAATGTAATCAAACGTATGTAATCAATCGTCATTTGCAAACAGTTAACTAAATTGTTAATTGCATTGTTAAGGCTGAAATGAAAAGTAGTTTTGGTAGTTGAGGCCTGTTGGTTACGAATCTGCCATGAGGAAAGGATTTTGGGTTAATGCGCCCAGATTCGCCCACCAGCATGAAAGGCCGGAAGGAAGAGATGCCTTCCGTGCCAATCTCCGGAGAAGGCCGGCTCCTTTTGGGGGTTTTCTGATTTAAGCTAAGAGTACAGGAAAGAGATAAATGAACAGAAAGGAATTTACAAATATACGTGGAGGTTGGTGGGGGGAACTAACAGTACGGGAACACACCAATTACCGCTACTTACTGCATCATAAATACAAAGCATGACTAAGAGCGGCAAAATCTAGTATACTTTACGATATTAAGCGGTGTATGCACGGCTTCAATGATCCCCTAGCAAACATTCCCTACAAGGAACTAACGACACGGCAATGCATCAATCACCGAGATACGTACGGTGTCTTAAGCAGAAAGCAACCAAGAGATGTCAGATCCGGGTATATGTGTTATGCGGGAGATTTTAACCGCACGACTACAATGGCTCCCTAACGGACATTCCCTACAAGGAACTAACGATGCGGCAGCGCATCAATCACCGGATACGAGACGACAACGTAACACACAACTGATGGAACTGCTACCACATCTATTCTATGTATCCTTTAAACTATTAAATACAGAAAGTGCTCAGACAAGCAATGCTAAAGGCACCCGATCACCAAATGCTGAAGTGAATCAACGAGCCGTGACACAGGTTAGCGTTAAGCATATATATAATGAAAGGCAGCATAAAAAATAGAAGCGACGAGAACGAGACCGGGCATACAATTTATATTTATAAACAGAAGCACGGTTACAATGGGCACAGTGGTTCCCTAACAGACATTCCCCTTCCACCCTTTACAATGAATTCATGGTGGGTTTTTATAGCCCGAGTCCCTCCCGTTACATTAATGGGCACAAGGTCCCAGTCAAACATAAGCTGACAAAAGCGGCGAAGGAGCTGCAAATGCTGACCTTTTGTCGGACCGGATAGTACTCGCAGCATGGTCTTCTGGAAGGCTGGACGGCTACGTGGCGGTGTGTTGGGCGGGACTTCTTCTCGGCGGGTATGCGGGTAGGCTGGAGCGAGTAGAACCTCCAATCGGCTTTAAATGAGGCCACCGGCACGGGTAGTGCAGCCCATGCTCGTCCTTTTGCTCGGCACGTCTTGGCTCAAATCCCGAAGCTGGACACTTGTCAGATGATGGATGATGCTGTGTGACACGTGTCTGCCTTGGAAGGCAGTTTGTCCAACTTCGCTTGGGATCAGAGCGTCTCGGGTTGCACGGGCGGAAAACAGCGCAGTCGGGAAGGCCTTCATGCCTTAGGTGCATTTACGAGTTTGTTTCCCTACTGCGCACCTGTCAAGGGCGCACTCCGACTTCGGTGGCGAAGTCGGGTTGCGCACAGGTGAAAACCGGTATCTGCCGCCGTACGGACTTTGCTCCAGCATTTAACACTCTCTTGTCAGCCTGCCAGTTACAAGGTGCGCCCAGAAGAGGGGCGAAGTGCGAACTTCGCACCCAGACTGGGCGAAGTGCGCACTTCGCACCCGACGAGGCGAAGTGCGAACTCGCACCAACACTTAGCCATTTTTCAGGTAACTTGTTGGAAAGTTTAAAAATCAACTGAGGGACTCCGAGAAAGGGGGAAAGAAAGAGAATGTGGGAAAGAAAGAGGAAGGGAGAGCGGAAGAAAGGAAAATAGAGGAAGAGGGAAAAAGAAGAGCAGCACTGTTACAAACTTGAAGACATTGCACCCCGTGCAAAATGTGACAACATTTATGGCGGCTCGCGGGGTGTCGAGCTCGCCTCGGCGCAAAGAATCCATGCCTTCATCCATTGGGTGCAGAGGAACTTGCCTCCCCTGCCTTTTGCTGCTCTAGCTGTTCTCCTCGCGGCAACTGTTCTTCAGATTCACTTTTGTCAGTTGCCCCCTCAGAATCACCTTCCGAAGGCTCTCCAGCTTTTGCTTCTGCCTCGCAGATGCGAGTGTATGCCGCCTGGGCTTGGCGCCAGGCTTCTGCTTCGAACGGCCGGCGGTCAGCAACTTCTTCTAATGCTGCGTGGAAAGCAGCGACCGCGTGCAGGTCGATGGTGTGGTATCTTTTTCTAGCTCCTGGAAGTAGGAGCTGATCTTGCAACATTTGGACACCATCTGAGTGACCTGACTTTCCTGAATTGGCTCAGTCCAGCTATCAATTTCAGCTGTATCTGCTTCAAAGGACTGCCAATTCTTTTTCACCTGATCTAGGGTGAGAAATTCGCCATTCTCAACAAAACCTGGGCACCCTAGTTCGAAAAGAGCGCGAAAGGGGGCCATACGGATGTCTCTTTCATGTACGAATGCGTCTAGCATTCGTGCAGCACTCTCACCTCTTCTAATTTTTTGAAATATTTATGCAAGGTTACCCTTGCATCTGCCCATTCTGCAGCGAATGAGGACACGGGGGAAAATTGGAGGCCATCGCGCTCGCGCTCCTGAAGATTAATTGCCAGGTCCAGCCATTGCTTCGCCTGGCGCTCGGCCTCCTCTACCACGAGGCTTTCCACTGGCGAGAAACTTCTTGAATTACGGATGCGAAATCCAGAACTGCCATCGCCTTATAGGTGTGGGGCTTGCATTCCCGCAGCAAACCAGCCCGCATCTCCTTAACTTTCTTCTTTGAAAAGACCGTCGCTTGAGATGTTCTCTCTGCAAGTTGCGACTGCGCCTGCTTCAAAGACTCTTGGAGCTGGGAAATCTGCTCCAAGGCTGCTCGCTTTTCGGTTGCGGCTTTGTTCTTTGGGAAGCGGCCAGCTGGGCTTTAAGTTCATCTATTTCTTGCCGCGCCGCTTCCAATTGCTCAGTGGACCTAGACAGGTCCTCTTCAAGCTGCCTTGTTTTATCCTGCAACCCGAAAATCTCTTCCTGCTCCTCCAGACTTTTGACAAGGAGATTGTCAGCTCTACGAATGATTCCCTGAATCTCGTATCGCTTGTCAATGTCATCAAAGCTCTTCTCCTTTGTCTGGAGCTCGTAGTCCGCCCTGGTCATTTCCCGGAGAGGCTTCTTCACTTTCGGGATTATTTTCTCTGTCGTAAGCACTCTCCTCTCGAAATTGTACTTGGTGCGCTTTACCGGGGCGGCTATCTCTTCAGGTCTCCTCCGCTTCAGGTTCTGGAGGAAAGAGATAGAATATTCTACAGCCCTCGTTGCCAGGGGCAAGTCGTCTGTATTCTGGAGGTCGTCCATGAAATCTGGCTCCCCCAGCCTAGGGTTCTGCTGAGACGTCTCTCCTGCGGGAATGGGATCAGGAGGAACCGGATGGACATTGGAAGGATCGGCCGCTTTTGGGGGCGACCGGGGAGTGGAGATGGGAGCGGGGAGGAGGGTGAAGAAGGGTTTGAAGCGGGCGAGGCGGTGGATGTAACGGTGAATGCGTGGCTTCAGCACTAGCTTCGGGCGAAGGGTTTGGGGTTGTGCTCAGAGATAGGGAAACATTGGGGTTACGAGCAAACTGATCAAAAGAATGGGGGCCGCTAGAAGGGCGTGGAGACGGGGAGGATGATGCGGCCATGGCTTGCTCGGATTGAGCGGGAGATGGGGTAGGAGTAGGGCTGGATGAGACCAAAGAGACAGGGGCAGCAAACGTAACTGCGGGCTCCGCCTGAGCCGATCTTTGGGTGGATGTCTGCGCTTACGGTTTCGGCGGGTGGCTTGGGGCTGCCCGAGAAGCCGTCTCTGGGGCGGCGAGACGCGGCTGCGGCTCTGCGGCCGGTCTGCTTGCACTATCGAGGCTAGGTCGCCTGATTTTTTCAACTCTCTTCCTTTTCTTCTCTTACGGAACAATGGTCGGATCCGGGGAAGGAGATGAAGCGAGGTGCGACGGCGCGATGCTCCCACGGTAAACTTGTACCGGGGTTTGACTTGCAGAGGGTCTGCCGCAACCGGTCTGCTCTCTGGCGGCGCTGGCGTCTTTTGTGCCTGAGGGACCGCCTCGGGCGTTGCCTTGACTAATTTCTTCGCCTTCTCAGGCGCCGCCTTGGAAGCCACGGGCTGCATCGGTTCGACCTGGATGTCTGCTGGGCCCACGCTGGCAGTTGCCGAAGTGTACAACTGTTGGGAGGAAGACCCTCCTTTATAATCCTCAAAGGGGCCTCGGGGAACGTAACCTTGATATGCGAACGGCCGCCAGCTGTCATGATGCTGGTCATAGAGAACCGAAAAGTCGTCATCTACGGCCAGGTTTCTTACGGTGGATTTGTCGTGCTGCGTGCGGCATCTCATCTTCCAGCATTCAGTAATCTTTTCTTTAGACCAGTTAAGGCCTGCTATCTTGGATAGAAATTTTTTAAACCCTGGAGATGAGAACTGGTGGTCCGGGTTTCGCTTGGGGTCATATGTCACCTCCTCGCAGTAAAAATCCTGCCAGGGAGGAGAAGCTTCCATCAATTCAATTTCCCAGTCAAGGTCCACATGGACCACATCGCACCTATCTTCAGTTATATCTGCTCGGGGGCAGAGATGTGTGAACTTTCCCCTTATCCCATACGGGTCGTACTTCCAACGCTGCGGCAACAGAACCAGGCCAATCCGGGAAAACTCTTGCTCTAGGTAGACATGCTGTCCTACCTCAAAAATCTCAACGTTTGCCAAGGAAAGAGGATATTGAAAAATCTGTCCTCTCTTCTTTCCTAGGCCGAACTCCTCTTCAACATAGTCCATTTGCCGGGCAACTTCCATCCCGAGCGGATGCTCCAGAGCACCGGTAGGGCAGCAAATGGGGTTTGCCCTTGAATCCGTGGATTCGACCACAATTCCCTGCGTCGGCTGAAACGTCCCCGAGCTTCGGGTTTAGCAAAGCGCTCGTCATTTCTCTCGGGGGACGGGGAATTTCGCTTTCGCTGAAGACTGACATGACCAATCCCAGAAAGTTGAAGTTGAACTTGTAGTAGGACCCTTTCCGGTATAGGTCATCCGTCCAGTTATAGACGGGCTGTGGCTCTCCCTTCTCGTTGACCTTCTTCAGGTTCGGGATAGGCATCCGGGAGTGCAAATGGTACAAACAAAGCCAGGCTAGAACAGAACTGAAACGAAAATCGGTGGACTGCTTCTTCTGGATCTTGACTAGGCTGGAGTGGATGGCGTAAGCCAGCCAGTCTGCCCAGTCGAAAAAGATGGGACGCTTTCCGCTTCTCTGCGCCGCTGGTTCGTAGGATTCTCCGCATAGGAGACATTCTGCCAGCGCTAGGCTGAGTACGGTGTACCCGGCTCATCGGAGTCGTGACCGAGAATCCATGCCAAAATGGTGTACAAATATTTGCTCTGAAACCCTGCCAAGGGCATGGGGCCGGTTGGCCTTGTCCGGTACAAGAGGGCGTTCGGCTCCGAATTGAGGAAATCCCTCATTCGTTTTGTTTTGCGTGAAACGTCCCGCTTGCTCGCCCGATTTATCTTCACGACAATTGTCTTTGGAGTCATACTCCAACCACAGGGCGAAAGGGGTTGGACGATCTCTCTGCGCGGCGTGAACAAGGGTTTACCGCTGGAGCTGCAAATCTGCCGGGTAAGCGGTACGTAGTGTCGACAATGATGTCTACCGGTTCCGGGCATTGATGGACGGGAGGGCACAAGAATCCGAAAAGGTTGGATTTGTACGCCGCTCCGAAATGATGAGAGGCGAAACTTTGTCGACCGGCTCTCCACATTTGTCCGCGGCTTAGTCGGGCTCATAGAAAACGAGCCGTCCACGTATCCCGCCAAGTAATTTAACGGAGGTGGTGGGGCTTGCCCATGCTGTACTTTTTTCGGCCGGGACTTTGACTTTGGCTCTGGCGGTGTTTCACTTCTGAAAACACCCGGCCGTGGTAAATCCTTGTGCTCGCTCCCTTCGCTGGATTGCGCTGACACTGGCATCTTTCCTCTGTCCATCTCTCCGAATCAGCAATAATTACAAGTTCGGGCGTACGCAGAAGATTTTTGTCACGGGAAAAATCTGCACAGTTTAAGGAATAATATGCGCAGTCTGGCATGTTTGAATGCATCTGACCCCCTTTTCTAGACAACGACAGCGCCATTAAAGCCGCGCAGGAGGGGGTAGGTCGGCTGAGTTAAGTTTCTTGGGTGGCTGCGCAGGAGAATGCTTGGAAAAAGGTACCCCGGCAGACGTGCCATGTTCTTTTTGTTGCACTTTTCCTTGAAGATTGTGCAATCATTAATTTTGTCTTGGACGTTGCGCCATGGCTGACGTCACTGCCGCAATCCGGGCACACTGCTCAAGAAAGAACCATTGGTGCGGAAACCCACTTTAGAACGGTTACAATGCGCCTTGGGCCCAGCTTAGGACCTTCTTGAATATTTTATTTATTTTTTAAACCTTTGTCCAAGCGGCCGGAAAACGAGGCGCGGATCGGACTTCGCCCAAAGTTGGGCGCGATCCGACTCGCGGGAGTCGGACTTCGCCCGAATTTCGGGCGAAGTTCGAACTCGCGAAGTGCGCATTGGAACTGTTCTTTTTTCTTTTCTTCTTCCTTGCCGCGCCCAAGGTTTGAGCGCAGTCCGGGTCTTTTGCGACCTTCGGAGGAGGCGAACACTTAGCATTTTATTGCTCCTTTAGACCGAGCTGTACGAGCTGCGCAGCGCGACATTGAAGCAGGTTCGGACTTCGCTCGAAGTTTGGGCGAAGTACGAACTTCGCGCGGAGGTTGTGCGCAGTGCGTACTTCGCACGCAAGTCGGCCGAAGTCGGACTTCGCGTGCGAAGTCGGACTTCCAAAGTTTGGCGCGATCCGCTCTCTTTGTGCTTTGCAGCCTCTTTCCGTTCAAGCTCGCACTGGGGCGCGCAGCCCGACTTTGCTGCGAAGTCGGGCTTCGGCCAACACTTAGACATTTTTTTGCCTTTTTCTTTGCTTTCTCCTTCCTTTGCACCCGAACTTCGCCCCTCCTGAGGGGCGACGACAGACTTCGCTGCGAAGTCTGTCTTTCTCTCCCATGCCGTATTTTAAGCTCAAAAAAATGAAAAACAACTAAAGGCTGAAAGCTGGAAACTGTACATGCTGGGAAATGAAAATGCATAAGGGAAATTTTTACAAAGAAGGGCCACTCGGGCACCTTCAGCAACGGTAAAGCTTTAAGTGGAACCCGTTAACAGGGATAGGCAGGAGCTGACCCTCCATATCCCGAAGTACATAGGCATTAAACTGGTTCACCGGGCAATCTGATAAGGGCCCTCCCAGAGGGCATCAAACTTCCCGTGATTACCCGGCTTTGCCTTATATGAGTCCCACTTCAGCACCAGGTCCCCGATTTCGAAAACTCGGGCAGTGGTGCCTTTGGCAAACCAGCCTTGGGTGGCAGCAATGTGATCAGTAAAGGCCTGGTATGCACTTTCTCTGTCTTCTTCCAACTGCAGGAGTTGGCATAGTCTGTCGTCCACCGGGTCTCCGCTGCTCCTGTCTTCGTCCAACATCCATAGGGCAGGGATCTCAATGTGTGATGGCATGACAGCCTCTTTGCCATAGACGAGCGCATAGGGGGACGTTCTGATGGATTTCTTGAACGCAACTCTGTCCGCCCACAGCGCCCGGTTCAGGAGTAGATGCCAAGTCCGCTTGTTTCTGTCAATGGTCCTCCGGATGATTTTCAGGAGGTTCTTGTTAGTAGACTCGGCAAGGCCATTCCCCTGCGGGTAGTAATTAGAAGACATCTTGTGATAGATGCCAAGTCCGCCAGTGTACTCCGTGAGTACAGCGCCTGCGAATCCCGGACCGTTATCTGTCACAATTGACTCTGGAACCCCGAAGCGGGTAATCAGGCTCTCAATGAACCTGATGACCGTTTCTTGGTCTGCGTTCTTGGTCGGGATTGCCTCTGCCCACCGTGTGAAATAATCGGTGGCTGTAAGAATAAACTTGTGTCCGGCAGAGGAGTTAGGAGAAATCACCCCAATGAAGTCTAGACCCCATTACTGGAACGGAGTCTCGGCCTGAATCGGTTGAAGGGGCGGGGGTGCTTTCTGTTTCGGCCGGCAAACCTTTGGCATTGATCACATTTAGAGCGGACCGCATGAGCGTCCGCGAATAGAGTGGGCCAATAGTACCCGGCTACGATTATTTTTAAGGCCATTGGCCTTGAAGAATGGTGACCCCCAGGCATCCCGGAATGAAAATCTCCGAGGACCCTAGGCTGGTCAGATTTCATGACGCACCGCAACAGGATGCCGTCGATGTTTTTAAAGTAAAGCCCCTCGGGGCGAAGAGTGTACTTAAGTGCACCTAGCCGAAATCTCCTTCGTTGTGAGGCGTTCAGGTGATCGGGACATCTTCCGGTGCAGAAGAATCTCACCAGTTCATCTGTCCAATCACTCCCCTCCGATAAGGAGTTGGCTAGGTAGATGCGTGTCGTTGTGTCCTCCCACTTACAGGCGGAGATGCCGGCTACAGCGCTTCGGGCCAATTCCTGACACAAGGCTCGGCCTCTGATAAGCTTGGTGGGCCGCACTTCAATGTCGAACTCCTGGATTTTTGCTATCCATCCCGCTCTCTTGTGACCCGGTTCTCCTTGTAAGATGAAGCTACGAACATCCGGGTGAATCACAAAGACAGTCGTTTTGCTCTGGGAGACAAAGTGCCTGAACTTCCGAAGGGATTTCATAACAGCATGAACCTGTCGCTCTATAAAATTGTACTTTTCTTCATGCGGCAGAATCACTTGGCTCAGGAACGCTATGGGGCGCTCCTCACCATCGTCTCCCTTCGAGTCGGGACTGCGGCGTAACTTTCGGGTTCTCCCACTGCATACGGGATGAAGTCCTTGGAGTAGTCCGGGTTTGTCAACACCGGAGCTTGCGCAATTCGAGCCTTGATTTCCTCGAAGGCTTGCTCTCTCTCATCAGTCCATTCATAATTTGTATCTTTTTTCAGCAGTTCGGCCATAGGCTTGATCACCTGTGCGAAGTCGGGAATGAACTTCCGCACGAAGTTAATCTGACCGAAGAAGGACTGCAGCCCTTTTTTATCAATGGGGGCTGGCAAGCGAACGAGGGCTTCTGCTCTGTCAGGGTCAATGGCGAGGCCTTCCTCGGAGATGACATGTCCCAGCAGCTTTCCTTCCTTTACCGCGAAGACAGACTTCTTCGGGTTTATAGAAATGCCGAACTCTCGACACCTCTCAAATATTTGCCGTAGGTGCGAGACATGATCCCCTCGTTGGTGAGAGAAAACAGTCATGTCATCAAGGTAGATGACGATAATCTTATTGAGCAGCTCTGGGAAGGCCGGGTCCATGGCCCTTTGGAATGTGGCACCGGCATTGGATAAGCCAAACGGCATGCGGCGATAGGCGAACGTCCCCCACTTGGTGGTAAACGCCGTCTTATCCTTGGTCCTCGTCTTTGACCCAAATCTGGTTGTAGCCGGAAAATCCATCTAAAAGTGAAAATCTACGGGCTCCGACAACGATATGTAGAATACGGTCGATTTGGGGAAGCGGATAGTGGTCCCTGAGGGAAGCCTGATTTAGGTTTCCGAAGTCGACACAGAGACGAATGTCGCCATTCTTTTTCCTCACGGGCACCAAATTCGCGACCCAGGATGAATGCTTGATGGGGTAGATGATCTTGGCCTCCAGCATCTTCAAGAGCTCGGCCTTCATCATGGCCTCAATCTTCTGATTCACGGCCCTCTGCCTCTGTCGGAATGGCTTGGCGCCATCCTCTAGCTCAATAGTATCTTTGGATGACAGTTCTGTCATACCCCTTCAAATCCTCGTAGCACCAGGCCACGATGTCGGGGAACTCCTGGCACAGTGATCTGATCTGCTCAAGTTCCTCCGACGTGCAGTCTGTTCCGACCTTGATAGTTTTACCAGGTTCAAGTTCCAGGTCGGCATCTTGCCTCGGGTCTACTTTGATCTGTGAGATATTGCTCTGTCATTTTGATCAAAGAGACTCTCTAATGTAATCAGTCCTTTTGGGACATGATTATTCCTTAACTGTATCAACCCCTCATATTGCTCGTCATCAGGGTCTCTACCTTCGATTACACACACTTCGTTAACCAGGAATGTAACGATCTCCTCGTCTCAGCCGAACACTGCCCGGTGGGTGTCCTTATCGAGCACAGAAGGCACTGTAAATAGTGCGAACCGGCTTCGGTTTACGGACAACGTCGTCGGCCGGAACGTGCACTGGCTCCAACAGACGCCAGAATATCAGCGTGCTTGTTTTTCTCACGCGATATTGCCTTAACATTCAATGAGTCGAATGACTCCATCAGGTCCCACACCCTGTTGCGGTACGCTCTAAGATAGTGTTGTTTGGATGCGCACTTCTTCGTGACTTGGTGACACACCAGCTCTGAATCTCCAAAGATCTGCAGGTGTTTGATTCCGAGCCTCTCCGCCTTTCGCAAACCCAAGCACAGGGCTTCGTATTCCGCCGAGTTGTTGGTGCAGCTCCAGGCCAATCTGTAGGTATAGTCCTTACGGATTCCGGTTGGAGAAACCAGCAGCACCCCTGCACCGGCGCCATTTTTGCATCGCGCGCCGTCAAAGAAAAGCTTCCACAGCTTCTCGGGTGCAGGTCCTACTTCTTTCGCAGTTGACATGTCAAGCCTCTCGGGCTGTACAATGGAGTAACAGACCTGCTCTGTCTCAATTACGGCATTGAAGTCCCGCAAAGAGAACTCATCTTCAAGCTGTAGCACTTCGAAGGCTTGCTCGGTCAGCTCCACTTGTCACCAGTTCTTCCTCTGACAAGCTGGACCATGCAGTCCAACTCTCCTCCGGGTATCTTCTCTACTAGGAAGGTGGAAGGTTTCTCATTGAAAATTTTCAGTCTCCTTCCTTTGAAGGGCACTTCCATGTGTGAGTAGTCTAGAGACAGGTACCCGCCCAACTTCGCAGTGAACTCCCGAGAGAGACACATGCCGAAGTAAGGTTCCAGGTCAACAACCACGACCTCTTGGATGACCACGATGTCGAGAGCCTTGTGCAGCCGGATAGGGATGTCCTTTATGACACCAGCTTGTCTTGACGGGGGTGCCGTCTAGTTGCAGCACGCCTTGGCTGCTCCGAGTGTATTCCATCCCGATCTCGTCACAGACGGCCTTCGGCATCACAGTCGAGGAAGCACCAGAATCCACCATGCAATTGTGAACTATGTGCCCTTGCATCCGTAAAGACAGATAAAAGGGTGGCGGTCTGTTCTTCCCAGTGGCTGAGACTGTCAAAGGTTGAACCAGGACAGCGGGCTGTATCTGCTTGCCGCTCTTCATGTTCTTCAGTGATTCTTGCAGCAGATCCACGGCACAGGGAGCAGAAGAGCATCATACATGCTGATTCTAGCGGGAGTTCTCTTCAACTCGTCTACAATCTTGTAGCCCGAGGTACTAGCTCCTTCCGCTTGTTTTGCCGGCTCATACTTCGTCCGGTACTGCTGGGTGGCCTCAACTCGCTGTCTCTTGGTCAGAGACGGGTACTTCAGCTTCTCCTGGGCTTGTTCTTTGGTTTCCGCTGGAGGCTGAGGTACTGGAGCTTTAGCCGGAGTTGGGGCCTTTGCTGGAGGTTTGGCTGGAACAGCGGCAGCCTTCGCCGGAGAAGGCTTGGCTGGAGCTTTATCTTTGGATGCCTTCTCCTGGGCTGTGTAGGGCCACAGCCGCTTGTATGGTGGCAGCCCACCGGGCTGCGGTTTTTCTCTTCTTGCGTAAACTTGCAAAGGCTTGGCCGCATCTGCGGCTTTCTTTTCTTCCTTGGCAGGCGGCACTAGATTCTCTTCTGGGAGGGCAAAGTTAGCTTCGCCGTCCAAGATCATGTACAGTTCATCGTCCTCTATGGCGCTGCCGGCCAAGGTCTGGATGTAGTGCTGGTGCAAAGTGCAGTCTTCCTCCGAATGCGGGTCATTGCACGTAGTGCACCAGTTAACTTGGTCGGGAGGACCAGGCGGGTCTTCTATAGCAGCATTTCTCGGAGGCGGACGCCTCTGCGGCTGGTGTTCTGGGGCTTTGTCTTTTGTCAGCGCGGGTGGCGCATATGGCCTCCTAGGAGCAAGGTCCATCTGGGCCTGCTTCTTCTTCAGAGCGGTCATGTCGTTGGACATGGCATGGTATCCTGAGGCCAAAGCCCGCACCTCCTGTAGAATCGTGTTCTGAATGCTGCTGTCAGGTGGCGGCAATTGTGCCGGTGGAGGCAATGCGGCTAATGGAGGAGGGTTAGAATAAGGTGCGTACTGCGGGGAGCAGGAAGTGCTGGAAAATGCGGAGCAGGAGGAGGCGGGTGAGGGTAATGCAATTGAGGCGGGCCGTAAGGAGTTACGACCGGCGCTGGATTCCACTGCTGTTGGGGTTGCTTGCCCAGATGTGGACGGCGCACCGCCGAAGCAGAAGGATACTGGGATGCAGGGAAGTCGGGATGAATGGGTTCCTGCACCCTGGACGGGAGTCCGCCGATGGAAATAATGTCGGCTTCAGCTTGCTGGGCAGCCTCGTACGGCGCGGAAACTCATCTATTACGGCAATCTTCGGCGACGGGCATATGTACGAGTTGAAGGATCTCGGATAGTAGTGAGCGGCCATGCCGGTGAAGGCCGAAGTTCGCGAGGTACCCGTTTCGAGGATCTCGCAAACCTGATGTTAAAATCAGACACCTCCTCTTGAGGATGTCTCTGGATAGCTTGGAACTGATGCAGTAGAGAAGTAGGGTCAGCAGACTCGTTGCATCCTTTTACGAGCCTCCTGGCAAGCTGGGGCCACCCTGTGATGGATCCCTCTGGCAGCGATCTCCACCAGTAGAGAAGCTTTCCCCTCAGGGAAAGGGCTAGCAAACGGGTCTTCACACTCTCATCGGTAATAGTATGCAATGCGGCCAGGGCAAGGATGTCCTGGATGTGCTCGTACGCCGTCTTACCGTAGCCGTCGTATGTGGGAATAGACTTTAAAGCGGCGGGGGCACGGCTTGCTGTCCGACCGGGGCCAAGGGCCCCGTAGGAGTCCACCGCCGGGAAGAGATCATCGTCATTTCTGTTGTTGAGCAGCCATTTCTTCTTCTTCTCCTCCGTCGGTTGTGTACTCGGTGTCGGTACTTTCCGAGGATGCGGGATCTTCTTCTTCCTCGGCCTCTTCTATTTCGTACTCAGCTCCGCCGACTTCAGCTTCGGCTTCTTCTTGGATTTCGGCCTCGGCTTCGTCGACACGAGCTCGCGGATCGGCCCGACTGGGAACTTCGCCTCGGCGTTGATGTCCGGTTCGTAGAACTCGGGCGGGCTTCTCGGATCCCTTGCTTGCCACCTTCTTGTGTGCATGAAGGTGCTGGGACCGGTCTTTCGGACTCAGAGGATTTGTTCGTGCAGAGTCGCCAGGTGTTCAGATTTGGAACAGCAATGAAGCGAACACCGGTGCTTCAATTCTGTCGGGGGTGAGAAACTTCCTTGTCTCACCAAGTGCTCAGGAACCACTGTCAGCGCCGGGTGGAGACTGATCAGAAAATCTCTCGTCAAATGTGGGACCCGTGTCCCACCGGGCGTGCCAGAGAAACTGTTGGTTACGAATCTGCCATGAGGAAAGGATTTTGGGTTAATGCGCCCAAATTCGCCCACCAGCATGAAAGGCCGGAAGGAAGAGATGCCTTCCGTGCCAATCTCCGGAGAAGGCCGGCTCCTTTTGGGGGTTTTCCGATTTAAGCTAAGAGTACGGGAAAGAGATAAATGAACGAGAAAGGAATTTACAAATATACGTGGAGGTTGGTGGGGGGAACTAACGATGCGGGAACACACCAATTACCGCTTACTTGCATCATAAATACAAAGCATGACTAAGAAGCGCAAAATCTAGTATACTTTACGTATTAAGCGGTGTATGCACGGCTTCAATGATCCCCTAGCAAACATTCCCTACAAGGAACTAACAACACGGGAATGCATCAATCACCGAGATACGTACGGTGTCTTAAATAGAAAGCAACCAAGAGATGTCAGATCCGGGTATATGTGTTATGCTGAGATTTTAACCGCACAGCTACAATGGCTCCCTAACAGACATTCCCTACAAGGAACTAACAGTACGGCAGCGCATCAATCACCAGATACAGACGACAACGTAACACACAACTGATGGAACTGCTACCACATCTATTCTATGTATCCTTTAAACTATTAAGTACAGAAAGTGCTCAGACAAGCAATGCTAAAGGCACCTGATCACCAAATGCTGAAGTGAATCAACGAGCCGTGACACAGGTTAGCGTTAAGCATATATATAATGAAAGGCAGCATAAAAAATAGAAGCAGCAGAACAGAGCCAGGCATACAATTTATATTTATAAACAGAAGCACGGTTACAATGGGCACAGTGGTTCCCTAACAGACATTCCCCTTCCACCCTTTACAATGAATTCATGGTGGGTTTTTATAGCCCGAGTCCCTCCCGTTACATTAATGGGCACAAGGTCCCGATCAAACATAAGGCGACAAAAGCGGCGAAGGAGGCTGCAAATGCTGACCTTTTGTCGGACCGGACTGTACCCGCGAGCATGGTCTTCTGGAAGGCTGGACAGCTACGTGGCGGTGTGTTGGGCGGGACTTCTTCTCGGCGGGTATGCGGGTAGGCTGGAGCGGGTAGAACCTCCAATCGGCTTTAAATGAGGCCACCGCACGGGTAGTGCAGCCCATGCTCGTCCTTTTGCTCGGCACGTCTTGGCTCAAATCCCGAAGCTGGACACTTGTCAGATGATGGATGATGTTTGTGTGACACGTGTCTGCCTTGGAAGGCAGTTTGTCCAACTTCGCTTGGGATCAGAGCGTCTCGGGTTGCGCGGGCAGAAAACAGCGCAGTCGGGAAGGCCTTCATGCCTTAGGTGCATTTCCGAGTTTGTTTCCCTACTGCGCACCTGTCAAGGGCGCACTCCGACTTCGGTGGCGAAGTCGGGTTGCGCACAGGTGAAAACCGGTATCTGCCGCCGTACGGACTTTGCTCCAGCATTTAACACTCTCTTGTCAGCCTGCCAGTTACAAGGTGCGCCCAGAAGAGGGGCGAAGTGCGAACTTCGCACCCAGGCTGGCGAAGTGCGCCTCGCACCAAGGCGGGCGAAGTGCGAACTTCGCACCCGAGCGGGCGAAGTGCGAACTTCGCACCAACACTTAGCCATTTTTCAGGTAACTTGCTGGAAAGTTTAAAAATCAACTGAGGGACTCCGAGAAAGGGGGAAAGAAAGAGAATGTGGGAAAGAAAGAGGAAGGGAGAGCAGAAGAAAGGAAAATAGAGGAAGAGGGAAAAAGAAGAGCAGCACTGTTACAAACTTGAAAACATTGCACCCCGTGCAAAATGTGACAATAAGGCCTAGTTGGTTATGGTAACTACCAAAGCCACACTATATATAAACCCCTTTCATTTTGTAAAAGAATCCATCCAGATCCATATCCATTACAGAGGAGAGCAACCACTGTAAGGAGATAGTGTTGTATGTGAGATTGTTGCAGTCACATGACTGGGATGTAACTATCCTCATGATAATGCAAGGATGTCATTTTGTGCCAACTATGTCTCTTTGAATGCTTGTATGTGTTGGAATCTATGTTGTGTTACAGAATTTCAGGGAGGAATGATCAAAATAGAACATAGTAGTTGCAGGGACGACATTGTCTCACTGTCCAGGGGAGCGGACATAGACTTGCCGACATAAGCCAACCAACATAGACAAGCCCTCACTCTGTTGCCAACATGCAACTAGTCTTCATAGCTGGAGCTGGCATGGGTTATGCTAACATGAAGTGCCAATATCCGTCTTGATAAAGTACCAACATCCATCTTGTCGTCATGCCTATACCATCATGTCGCCTTGAAGTGTCGGCATCTGTCATAGCCCATTCGACAACAGTCATTTTGTCAAGAACAATTTCATCTTAAAGCAATCCATCCCAAGTTGATCTATCATCAAGAGTTTTTCGTCTGAACAACATTAACACAAGGAATATCAAACCGATATTGACATGCTCCTTACCATGTACTACCAATCTTCCTCCCACTAAAACTATCATTTCCTCATCTCAGGAAGTCCTCACCATTGTCTACATTTGGCATCATTGCCTAGATCAAGTTCAGGTCGAGAGAAGAAGTGAACATGATAAGACGATGTGAATGACAAAATTCAATGTTGCAAGGCCAACGACGAAGGAATCAAATACAAACTATGGAGGTCAAGAGAGACCCAATGGCACACGTTGCTAATAGAGCAGGCAAACAAAAATACCCACCCTTCACTTGGGAAGGGAAACAAGACCCAACATGCCACATTGGTACTTGTACCACAATTTTGAAGGCAAATGGAGTAACGCAACCTGCTGAATGGTTGCAATTGTTTCTTGCTACCCTGCGAGGCATGGTAATTGATTGGTACTTGAAGAGGGAAAGTACACAACCATTCAGGCGATGGGAGACAATGCAGGATGAATTCATCAATGAATTACAACCACTCTGTGATGAAACTAAAATTATAACAGGGATTTACACCACGAAACAAAATCCAGAAGATGTTAAGAATTATAATAGGAGACTAAAGCAATTGGTCGATAAAATGCAGATACCACTTGCACATGGACTAGTCAAACGTTGGTTCATAGAATCGTGGGGCATTCGAGGAATGTCGATTCAGATAGCGATGCAGAGGACAAAGTGCAAAGCGCTATCTACTCTTTTAGAAAAGAGTTTGACAAGAACATGAAAGAAGTCAAAGGAGAAGTACAAAAGGAACGAAAAGACATTTGGTGTTTGGATTGCAAATAAGGTCACACGAATATCAATTGTCCTATGAATGTGTATTACAATATATACGATGTGGTAGGCCATCCAATCTCCAATTGTCCATTCAATTTGAAGGGAGTAAGGCACCAAACCATGACGGTGCAACAGGTGGAACAAACAAATACCTCAAGAAATGGATAAGGCGCAACAAGTGGCAAATATAGGAACAACCACCCAGGTGGAAGGTAGGGAGGACAATGTCGATTGCATTATGATTCAGATGGAAGACCTATCATACAATGTCGAAACTGCCAAGAGTGGGGACACTTTACAAAAAGTTGCCCCAAGCCGCAGACTGGAGGAAACACAAACAATGTCACTCATATGTGTCGATGGTGTGGACCGGGTAACCACAAGGAAGTAAATTGCCTGAACAAAGCAAGTACCAGTGACACAAAATTTCAATCTAATTGACATTGGCGAAGTTAGTGATACCCAAGAAAAAGAATAAGAAAAGCAAGTACTAGCAATGACAAGAGCTCATGCTAGAAAAATGGAGTAGTATCCAAACCCTTCTAAGGAAAAAGAGCGATGGCAAGAAGCCCGCGAAGTGGTAAAGGAAGAGTTGGAGAAGGAGAAATAGGAAATATTACTCCAAGAGAAAGCCCTGAAAAGGTCGGAGATAGTGACAAGTAAGCAAGCATTGATGGAACACTTGGCGACACAAGTAGTGAGCACAACCATGGAAGTTAAAGTATCAAGTCTACTTAGTGCAGTGCCCGAATTATATACCGCAGTTGGTGAAATGATAAAGACAAGAAAAAGAGAAGAAGTTCGGGAAGTAGCCGATGTCAAACAAGAGCAATTCATTGATCCCACAATCCTAATGATCGAAACCAAAAAGAAGCCAGCCTTGGTTCACATGGAGATATTGGACCACAAGCTAACTCAAGTTATTGTAGATGGAGGATCAAGTGTGAACATGATGCTTGAGAAGACATGGAAAAGCATTGGACAACCCACATTGTGATCTTCGAATTTCAGATTATATGGAGTAGACTAGTACGGAATAGAGACGAGAGGCGTACTGATGAATCAAAGAGTGCAGATAGCGAAGCAAGATTTCATCTTGGATTTTGTAGTGATGGTCATGCAAAAACCTACTTATGACGCATTGCTTGGACATGGATGGCTAAGAATGGCGAGAGTAAACCATAACTAGGAGAAACATCTCACTTTTAAGAAAGGCCAGCATAAGTACATGATTAACTTGAAGAATCAGTCTTTCAGCCAAGACCATGCAACCTCAGACGAATCAGGAAGTTCATCATCATATGGCGAAACAGGATATGAACCTAATGGAGCATTGCAATTGGAGTACACGAAAGACGAGAGGGATGACAACAGAGGTCTACTTCATTGGAAAATGGAAGACTATGAGTATGAGGTATTCACACCTCAATGCTTATGCATCCACACAGAAGACGAAATCCAAGAGAAAGAAAAGGAGCCAAAAAAAGGTCAATGTAGCAAAAAGAGATCAACAATAGAGAAGGACGAGGAAAATGAAAAGTGGACATTTCCAAAAAACTTTGTAGAATATACTATGGGTGATGCGGTAATTGAAGACAAACCAACTCATCCCATTTATGTTTTAAAGGTGGTAGAAGAGCCTAAATCTATCAAATACGAAGGACCAAGGATGGTGCAGATTAACCTTGGCAAGGAAGGGGAGGAGAAGATGATCAAGTGTAGAGATGATTAGGATCTTGTGCTCAAAGCAGCAGCATTTAAGATCTTTATGGAGTATAAAGACATGGTTGCATGGACCTACAAAGATTTGAAAGAAGTGCCACCAGAACTATGTGTACACAAGATTCCTTTGATCGAAGGTGCACAACTAGTACGAAGAAGACCATACAGAATGAATCCAAAGTATGCAGCTTTGGTGAATGTCGAGATAGAGAAGATGCTAGACACAGGCATTATCTTCAAAGTTATGACAAGTGAATGGGTGTCACCTATAGTGATTACCCTAAAAAGAGAAGCAAACAAGATTCGGATTTGTGTGGATTTTCAGAGTCTGAATGTCGTAACTATAAAAGATCCCTTCTCGATTCCTTTCAAAGACTCCATATTGGAGGAAGTAGCCAAACACGAGATCTATTCATTTTTGGATGGATTTTCGGGCTATAACCAAATCAGCATTGCAGAAGAAGATAAATTGAAGACCACTTTCATAGTGGAAAATGGCATATATGCATATAACCGCATGCCTTTTGGACTATGTAATGCATCGACTACCTTTCAAAGAATCATCTTGTATATTTTTGATGAAATGTTCATAGAAATTTCAAAGCCTTTTGGATGATTGGTCCCTGTATGGCCAAGGACTGGAACACTTGAAGGCATTGGAAGAATGCATGAGTTTGTGCAGGAGAGCACAAATCACACTGAATCCAGGAAAATGTGTCTTGATGGTGCCATATGAGAAACTATTAGGACATATTGTATGTCAAGAAGGCTTGAAGCCAGATCCAGATAAGATTCAGGTAATATTGTTGATGGAAGAACCATATGACGTAAGTTCCATGAAAACCTTCTTAGGAACAGTGGGCTATTACTGGAGGTTTATCAGGAACTACACACAAATTGCCCATCCACTAGATGCTCTCACGCGTAAGAGTGTTCCTTTCAAGTGGGCGGAGGAGCACCAAGAGGCTTTTGAAGGATTGAAGGCACATTTGGTGAAAGCACCTATCCTGGTTTATCCAAATTGGGAGAAGGAGTTCCATGTTCACGTAGATGCCTCAAACTTTGCAATTGGCTATGCCTTGGGAGATGGGCAGTCTGGATTGGACCAACCCATTTATTTCGCAAGTCAGTTGTTGTCAAGGGCGAAGAAGAATTATAACACAATTAAACATGAAGCATTGGGGATGGTTTATGCAATATAAAAGTTTAGGCATTACCTACTAGCCAACCCATTTGCTTTATACATAGACCATCAAGCATTGTAATAAGGCTAGGAAAGAAGCACGTAATAGCAGACCAGTTGTTAAGGACTCGCTCAAGAGAACCTGCAAAAGGAGGAATACAAGATGAATTCCCTAACGCACAACTATTTATGATAAGTGCGATACCAACATGGTATAAACATATCGGGGAATATCTATTGATAGGAGAGTTGCCAAAGGAGATGATGGCAATAGAGCAAAGAAAGATCATTGCAAAATCGACACCATTTACGTTGATTGTAGGCTTGTTATATAAGATGGGCAAAGACCACATCTTGAGAAGGTGTGTGATGGAGGATGAAGTACAACAAATATTAAAGGAGGCACATGAGGGATTGGTTGGAGGTCATATGGGGCCGATGCAACAACAAGGAAAGTGTTGTTGGCAGGACTGTGGTGGCCCACCCTTTATCACGATGCCAAAGAGTATGTGAAGGCATGTGATACGTGCCAAAGAATAGGAAAGCCATTAAAAAGAGATTTCATGCCATTACATCCTTCTCAACCCCAAGAACTTTTTGAAAGGTGAGGATTGGATTTTGTGGGACCACTTTGAACAAGCCAAAAAGGGAGATGTCGATATATTGTAGTGGCAACAAAATACTTGATGAAATGGGTAGAAGCAAGGGCTCTACCAGATAATTTTGCAAGAAGCACTGCTCGTTTCTTGTATGAACAAGTTATTACCAGGTTTGGGATTCCCCTACAATTGACAAGTGATAGGGGAGGTCATTTTGTCAATGAGATTATACAAAACCTAACCGCAAAATTCAGGATTTTCCACTCGTTGTCTAGCTCGTACTACCCTAGGGCGAATGGGCAAGCAAAGGCAATGAATAAGGTTTTGGTTTCCATCATGTACAAGACATGCGGCATGGAGGGCGTCGATTGGGAAGAACAATTACCAACAGTCTTGTGGGTGTATAGGACAAATTTCAAGCCAACAACAAATCATACACCCTTCCAATTGATATATGGACAAGAGGCGATTGTACCAGTTGAATTCTTGGTACCGAGTCTGAGAGTAGCTGTTGAGAATCGTCTAAGTGATGAGGAGAGCATGGAAGAGAGGCTCAAAACACTCGTATAACTAGGAGAAAAGAGGGTGATGGCACAATGGGCGACAGAGATTTGTCCAACGACGACGTAAATTTTGGCATGACAAACATTTATGAAAAATGGACTTGAAAGTTGGTGATTTAGTGCTCAAATATAATGGGAAATGAGAATTCAAGCTAGGCAAATGGAAGACCTTATGGCTTGGACCCTTCCAAGTGGAAGAAGTACTAGACAATGGGGCTATTCGACTAAGGAAATTGGATGGTATAGTTTACCTCAAAACTATAAATGGTTCTAAGTTGAAGGTGTATAAGGCACAGGCGTAGGTGAATGTAATCAACTTGGAATCATCAAGAGAAACTTCTGGAAGAATGGCAGAAGAGCTACGACCAAGGATGTGATTTTACGAACATGAAGAGCCGAGTAGAATCCCTAGAGAAGAAGATCAAATGAACCTAGAATGACTATTCAGAGCAAAAGGGGAACCTGTAATCGAACAGAGGAAATTGGAACCTCGAGACAGGGAATGTAGACGATTACAAGTTCACATAAGGTTTCTGAATAATGAAGGAGAAGAAAGACTTTGAACCCTCACAGATGTCGCATTACAAGAACAAGACCCTCGTCTCTGAGAATGAAGGGGATGAGATTCAAAATGAAGAATCAAGGATTTTGCAACAGATGATTAAGGAGACACATTAGTTATAGGAAGAATACGAAAGAAACCCTGAGAATACATAATGCACGAATGAGAGAATAGGTGATTCACAAGCTAGATGAAACAAATGCAGAGAATGAACGAAAGACAAATTATGAAGAGCAGAGTTGAACAAATTTGATCAACAATTGGAGAGACAAACGATGGAGTTAAGGGAAAGTGCAAATAGCAATGAGGAAGCACCTTCGAAAAGTAGCCTATTCTCCTTAGACTCTAGTAGTTCCTCTTCAAAGACGTTGAGAATTCAATTGAATACAAAAAATTCTTCTAGTACTACCTCCCCATTGACATGATGTTCTAGGAGATAAAGGAACATGATGCCACCAAAGCAAGAGGAGACAATTGAGCTTCAAGGAAGAATCAAGAATAAATCTCAACAAACTATTGTTGATTATATAGAACATCGGGTGAGCAAAGAACAAACTGCTGCCATTTTATGGAGAGATGTTAGAGAAGTACGTGAACAACCTAGGAACGAAGGATGGATAGAAGATTCAAACAGCAATGAAAACTTTCCTAGGGATCCTAACACTCCATACCCAAGTCCCAACATTGAGCGGAGAAGACAAAGAGACGAAGCTTGAAGTCAGCAAGTCAGGGTACGATTTTTTGAAATGGTTCAAGTGATTGAAAATAATGAACCACTAGTGCCTCAGGAGGAGGAAGAAAGAATGGAAAATGATTCAAATGGCGATAATGAATCAATAAGAGGACCACAAGGGAGACCAAAGGTACAAGAGTATCAAGTCGTTGCATGATAATTGAGAAGACAGAGAAGAGAAGTTAGGAGATTGCAAAGGAGAGTGCAAGAAATGTCCAGGTGGCCTATGCACACAACAAGCAAAGGGAATGATTCAAGCACTGACTCTACCTTCTCAGATCAGTATAGGGATGCATTAGCACAATGTGAACCATAAAAGACACTTTGAAGAGGCAAGGTGGCAAAGAAGATTGTTGCGAGCAGATAGGAGGTTGAGACTCCTAAGGCAAATGTCACCCAAAACCCAAAATCGCGAAGGACAACATACAACAGGAGAATCAATTAATCAAGCAAGGAACAAGGTAACATGAGTAATCCAAGGAGTTCGACAAGACTTTTGGGTAACCCAAGTGTACCTGACCAAGGGGGGAGTTCGGTTGGTCTCCTTCCTAGTAGCTCGAGGAGAAGAAATTCCCCTCTTGCTACCCATAGGCCGACTAGTCAGTATAATAGGCCGTAAAGGCTATTCACAGATATAGTACAAAACATGCAAACACATGTTCATGAGGATGGGCTACGAGGCCTACCCTCATCGAGCCCGTGGGAACCAAAGATGTCGTTAAGAATGACTGAGAAACCAGACGAATCCCAGATAGCTAGGAGTTCGATAGTCCAACACAAGGGAGACTCGATAGTCCAACGCAAGAGAGATAACGGTAGATAGGAGATCCGTCATGATGATGACAATAGAACAGATCCTCGATCTTCTCACCGTCTATCGATGGATAGAAGATGCCGACAATGAGAGGAGGATAGGACAGGTTGGCGTATTGTGAGGACTAGACATGATCAAAGGCAAGATCAACAATCGAAGATACCCTGAAGTCAAGGGAACCATCGTAGTAGGCAGCAGACAGAATCAATTTATGACAATGAGGACTCAGTGAGTGAGGAAAATGGCAGTCATCGATAGGAAGGAGCATCGACAAAAATGTTGGAAGTTCGCATAGGCATTGCCATGCGCTTCACGCAACGCCAATGACTTAAGGGAAGAAGTTGCAAGTAAAAAAAAAGACAAAATAAGGAAAAAGATGAAATAAGGAAAAGATAAAATTAGAAAAGGATGACAATTACATGCAAAAGTGGCAAAGTGGCGCACATTCGAAAGTGAAAGCAAGAAGTGGCAATTTATAAATGGTTGCATAGGTGGCAACGACAATGGGCCCAAGTTATAAATAGGATGGCCAAGGGAAGGAATGCTCATTGTTTGCAAAATTGAAGCATTCGCGCAAGTGAAGCTAGAGTTGGAGATTCGCTAGCAAGAAATTTGTGCATCAAAAAATTTCAAAAATAAATGAAGGACACCCTAAGCCGTAGACAATTGGCAAATAATAAGTCTTCGTGGAGATTTCCAGATTCACTATGCATTTGCAAGATATTTCTGCTACGACATTCGTAGTCGGACAACCTTATCAAAGAGTTACAGTCAAAACACAGGGAGATGGAAGAACAAGCAATTTTTTTGTGATTGCGAGGAGTCACATATTCTATCATAATTTTCCTTTCGCCAACAAGCGACCTAGCCATCAGACATTCCAACAATTACCATCAAGTAGGTCGACAAGGAGGGAGTCGTCAGATGCATCAGAAGTTACCGTTAGGCAGGCCGACAAGGAAGAAGTCATTAGACACATCGACAATTGTCGCCAGGCAAGTCGATAAGGAAGGAGTCGTTAGACACGTCAACAGTTGTCGTCAGACACATCGATGAGGGAACCGTCATATGCATCGAAAGTTATCGTTAAGCAGGTCGATAAGGAGGGAGTCGTCAGACGCGTCAACTAAGAGGTTGTCGTCAGAGCAGTGTCGTCATTTGATGAAAACAACAAAGGAAGTCATGTCAAGTCGTCCAGGGAAGAATTTCTTTGAGAAGCCACCACAACTCCGTAGCCCCCCACAGTGGCCCGCAACACGCAATTCTGTCAAAACACCAAGAAACAAAACCGTTAAATCTCATTGCGGTGCAGAGATTTGAACTCGCAACCTCAAGTTGGCTCACCTCGTAGAGGGACCTACTATTACCAAAGACGAAGTCGATGGAGCCCCGGATGTGGCAGCACTAGAAGAAATGCCTCCCCATGTTGTCAAAAATCGTGTCCTGCGAACCCGTAATCTCGTAGTGATGAACACCGCCTTCTAGGCCAATCCTTGGTATTTTTTAATAATAATTATCGTTATTTTCTTTCGACTTCTTTGAGACCTGCTAAACCCTAGAAAATTCAGCTCTCTACAGATCCATCGCCTTGCTCGTTTGCTAGTGAGATGTGGAGCCGAAGCCCGTTGTGACTCCGTACGTGTCGGTTCCTTTGGCAACGTTGTTGGCCACCCACTTGACACTTCGTTCCACTCTATCCTTGGTCGTTGCCTCGTCCAACTCCACCTTCACCTCGACCCATTGCTTTATCGCCGTCACTTGAGCCACTGTCAGCGTGGTCCCACGTAGAACCACCTTGTGAGCTCCCTTGAACTCCTCCATCATCCTCTTCACTTCCTCAAAGTGGTTGCACTACATCGCCTCCGCAGCCTTCCGCCAGTGACATGGAGTAGGAAAAAAGTTGTCGACATGGTCCAGCTTCCCTTCCACGTGGATTGGATGATTTCCATCCTTGTTTCCATTTGCATTTGCACCCTCAAGCAATGGCAACGTTGTCGGTTTGCACATTTGTCTTCTTAATCTTCCTTTTGTAGGAGTACTGTTGATACTAACGCTACTGTTCTCCAAATGGGCCTTTGTCATCCTTGGATTTGATCTGTGAATTCACTGAAACCCAAATTTGTAAGCTAAAGAAATGGTAGAACAATTAATTTCCTTTTATGGAAGAAAAGAGAAAGGGAATGTCGCGGTCGCAATCTCTTTGTCCCAAAGGAAGAAGAGCTTGCAGTGAACAAACCCGAGGCGGAGGCATGGGATTTATAGTTACAAGAGGAGAGAGTGAAAACACAACCGTTAAATTGAAGAGTTTCGTAAGACACATGTCAATGAGATTCCTTGACCGTTTCCTACGAACCCGCAATCCCGTAGTGAATGAACACCGCCTTCTAGGTCAATCCTTGGTATTTTTTAATAATAATTATCATTATTTTCTTTCGACTTCTTTGAGACCTGCTAAACCCTAGAAAATTTAGCTCTCTCTGCAGATCCATCGCTTTGCTCATCCGTCAATGAGATGTGGAGCCGAAGCCCATTGTGACTCCATACGTGTCGGTTCCTTTGGAAATGTTGTTGGCCACCCACTCAACACTCCATTCCACTCTATCCTTGGTCGTCACCTCGTCCAACTCCACCTTCACCTCGACCCATTGCTTTATCACCGTCACTTGAGCCACTGTGAGCATGGTCCCGCGTAAAACCACCTTGTGAGCTCCCTTGAACTCCTCCATCATCCTCTTCACTTCCTCGAAGTGGTTGCACTACATCACCTCTACAACCTTTCGCCAGTGACATGGAGTAGGAAAAGAGTTGCTGACATGGCCCAACTTCCCTTCCACGTGGATTGGATGATTTTTGTTCCTATTTCCATTTGCATTTGCACCCTCAAGTAGTGGCAACATTGCTAGTCTGCACATTTGTCTCCTTAATATTCCTTCTATAGGAGTACTGTTGATACTAATGCTACTGTTCTCCAAATGGACCTTCGTCATCCTTGGATTTGATCTGTGAATTCACTGAAATCCAAATTTGTAAGCTAAAGAAACGGTAGAACAATTAATTTCCTTAGGTGAAGAAAAGAGAAAGGGAATGTCGCGGCTGCAATCTCTTTGTCCCAAAGGAAGAAGAGCTTGTAGTGAACAAACCCAAGACGGAGGCATGGGATTTATAGTTACGAGAGGAGAGAATGAAATTGAAAACACAACCGTTAAGTTGAAGAGTTTCGTAAGACACATGTCAATGAGATTCCTTGACCGTTTCCTCTAAACTAAATAAATAAATGAAACAATCAACTTTTTGAAAAGCCCTACCATCATCTTTCTAAATGATTTTCACAAGGCCCCTTTATAAATGATTTTCACAAGGCCTCTAGTTGGTCGCTTTGGAATTTTAGGTTCCTTGGAATCTCCTTCTAAGCATAGTTTTTTTAAAATAGAATGCTAACTATAATTAAAAATAGTGTAAGAAACTAAATATCTATCAAATAAAAAAAAACTCGAACTTTTAATTTCTTCATAGTTACACCTTCATTCACCATTTTTTGAATAACATAAGATCAAAATTTAAATAAAATATATTATTTTAAGCTACAATAACTTAGGCATTTCTAAACTGGGAAGATCACATTTGGTTGCACACTTTGCTTGCAATACAACCTCTTCCTCCTTTTGAGGTGGCATGCAAATCCATTCCATTTTCAAAATGTTTGGTTTCGTGTCGATCGTTTGGGAGAGATCATGAGGTCGGGGGAGAGGTCATTTATGTACTATTTTAAGGTAGTCGGATCGAATAACTCTAACCTATTCTATTCACCTTTAGAATTGAGAGGGGCCTCTCTAATAAATAAGTGAAAACCCTGGGCTTTTAAATAACCTCGCCTCTTCCTTCCTCCAATTTGAAACGCGGATTGCTAGGGAAGGTAGAGAATTTGAACCAATTGTGCCACAATCGAGCGCTTCTGCCCAATCGCTACATAGACACAATACACTATCCATAATCCTCGCTTACCACCCTTTTAAATTGAAATTGAAATGGTGGGGGTGGGGAGAGGGCCCCCCTTTCTAAAAAGAGAAAGAGCCAGTCGATCTCCTTCGCCTCTAAACCCAACAACCAGCCTTAAAACGAGTCGTATGATGTGAAGGATGTGATACCACTATTCCCGACTTCCAACCATACTTTGTTTTTATAAGCCCACCCTCCGACAACCGGTGCGTGCATTCCATTATCACGAAAATATTCTCTCATGGCACACCCAGAATATGGGGCCAAGAATTGTAGAGGAGCAGGATCCGAAGTGGTGGCTGCATTGATTATGGAGTCGCCCTCATCTTTAAAAGGGGTTTTTTGGGCTTTGTCTTGAAGAAAGTCCTCAGTGGCATTGGCTTATCATGAATGATAGGTCTTATTACATTGTTTTTTTGACACATATTTATAGTAGTTGATGAAGGCCCATAAAGTCTCTTACTCTTGCATAGTTGTCAACTTACCATGTTAGGTTACTATGTCTTTTGACGCGTGTCACCTGGTAACTGTCGTGGCCTTGCTCCATTAGGGCATGACCTTTAGAGGAAGAAAACAAAAATCTAAGTGCTGACTTTTGTTCTTGTTGGTTGAGGCTCACAATTTATAGTATTCACACATAAAACAAAAGAAGCCAACATGATGTCGTTGACAAAGGGGATAAATGATTTGTAATCATCAAGTCATGTTCCAATAAGGTCTTATTAGAGCTATA
Organism: Wollemia nobilis; assembly: GCA_028583015.1. NCBI lineage: Eukaryota > Viridiplantae > Streptophyta > Pinopsida > Araucariales > Araucariaceae > Wollemia > Wollemia nobilis. The sequence continues at coordinate 43,503 of JAQPPZ010007690.1, read as the reverse complement.
AACTATTTTTTTAACAAGCTCATTCACACAGCTATGATGATGTTTCCCACATGATTAGAGTTATAAACCGTTCATTTCATTGTTTATGTTAATTTCAATGATTTTTTTTAATGCTTCCAAAAATACACCCGACCATCACCTTGACTATACTAAAAAAATTATCTATATTCTGGTATACATGTGACACATTAATCATCGATCATCATATACAAATGGCGTGTAAAGTACCGTCTTCTTCATTTAAAAACCGAAACAAATTAATTTGAACGCTAAAAGAGTACAAAAGTTTAATGATTAAAATAGAGTCTTTGGTATTGTTGGTCATCAAATCTGCCACAAGAAAGGATTTTGGGAAGTATACGCGCCCTAGACCTAGACCAACATTGAAAGGCCGAGGTGAAGAGATGCCCCCCGTGCCAATCTCCGGAGAAAGGCCGGCTCCTTTACTAAACTACTTGGTGTTTTGAGCTAAGAGTACAGGAAAGAGATAAAAATAGTAAGGGTACAGGAAAGAAATAAACAGAGTAAGGGAAGAAATATCGATGGATTTAAGAGGGAAAGAACTAGTAGCATGATTACTGGCTACAGCTCGAAATAGCAGCAATAAATACCAAGAATAAAATGAAATGAACACAGTACTGGCCTTCCTATGTATCCTATGGATGGGTTCCAGGATTACCCTTCCCCTTACGTCGGAATCCAGAATCCAGAATTACGGCAATTAGGAAATGAGTGAATATAGCAGAAACACTATCCACAGGCAGCATACAAGAAAACTATTACAGCGTTCTCTCCCCTATGTATCCTTCGGGAAAATTTCAAGGTTCTATCCCCAATCACACACCTAAATCCAGAATTCAGAATTATAGTATGCGAATGAAGAAACGAGATAATAGAAATAATCACAGAAGGCAGCATACAAGAGAGAAATGAGGCCCGAAGCTCTTAGTATTAATTGTAGGAAATAAAGTTACAGCAGCTTTCTAGCAGAAAGTTCCCCCCCTATGTGTTACAATACGTGGGTTTTTATAGAGGACCCGACCCTCTGAGCCATTAATGCACAAAATTGAGGAGTACATCCTCGAAAACCAGAGAAGTCGGCTCCCACTACTCCCGTGATTGAGATCTCAAATCTTTTTCTACAATTAGCAGCTGTGACCGGGTCAGCCGGGGAAATTCGCATTTATGAGCCGCCTGACTCGTCCTAGGCTTCTCCGGGTGCGGAGCTCGAGTGGCCGCCATGTCCGCCGGGCTCTCCTCCTCATACTGATATTTCTTTTCAGGTTGCCAAAAATGAGCCCCGAGTCTTTCGGCACGTAAAAATTCATTTATGAAGCACTTGATTGCCTCGGAAAAATACCCGGCCTTGGAGTGCATACCCCTAAAGTGCTTCGCCAATTTTTAGTTTGTGACCCTGCTTCGCAATGGATGTGAGCCGAAGCGGGTCTATTTATCTTGGTTATGTACTTCGCGCAAAGTAGCTTCTCAAAATGGCTTCGCGGATGCTAAATGCCGAAGCAGATATCCCTTCTCAAAACAGGGCTCTCGATCTTTCATTGCTTCGCTGGAAAGGCCGCTTCGCGAGACTCCCTGCCCGAAGTGGATGCTTCGCTGATGGGCTGTCAAAATGCTTCGTTGCGAACCTTCTTCAATGACATGGTTCGGGAGTTTTTTGGCCAAAGTGCATTCTTGCCTTGGAAAAACATTCTGCTTTTTCACGGGCCACTACTGCTTCGGTTGAAAGCGCTTCGCACGAAAGCTATCCGAAGTAGATGCTTCAAGACAACTTTGGGCGAAGTAGAAATGGTTCGCCAATAGAGAGGTCCGAAGTGGATGCTTCGTAGAATTCTTAGCGAAGTGATCTTTCAACACTCGAATTTTTCCAATCGCACTTCGCAAGGTTTTCACTCGAAGCAACTGTTTTGGCTGCTTTGGGTGCGAAGCTCTCTTCATGCCTTAGCAACCTTGGACCGTGATCCGGACTTCCTTGCCTTCTTCTCTTGGCGAAGCTGCCTTTCTTTTTTCTGCAAAGCTCCTCAAACTGGCTTGCTCAGTAGCAAAGCTCTTGTATATCCCATTCTATGTACAAGGGGGATGGCAATGAAAGCCAAAATTGCTGCAATACTTAAAAATGTTTTTTTAAAAACAAGGGAACAAATTCATGAAATAAAAAGAAACACTTTACAAATTTTTTTTTATTTTCACTACCCCTCTAGGCAATGTGACAGAATTGTCAACATTCTTGGCGGCTCGCGGGGCAACAAGCTCGCCTCGGTGCAAGAACCCTCAAAAAAATGATTTTGGGAAGTATACGCGCCCTAGACCTGGACCAACATTGAAAGGCCGAGGGGAAGAGATGCCCCCCGTGCCAATCTCCGGAGAAAGGCCGGCTCCTTTACTAAACTACTTGGTGTTTTGAGCTAAGAGTGCAGGAAAGAGATAAAAATAGTAAGGGTGCAGGAAAGAAATAAACAGAGTAAGGGAAGAAATATCGATGGATTTAAGAGGGAAAGAACCAGCAGCACGATTACTGGCTACAGCTCGAAATAGCAGCAATAAATACCAAGAATAAAATAAAATGAACGCAGTACTAGCCTTCCTATGTATCCTCTGGACGAGTTCCAGGATTACCCTTCCCCTTACGTCGAAATCCAGATTTCAGAATTACGGCGGTTAGGAAATAAGTGAATATAGCAGAAACACTATCCACAGGCAGCATACAAGAAAACTATTACAGCGTTCTCTCCCCTATGTATCCTTCGGGAAAATTCCAGGGTTCTATCCCCAATCACACACCTAAATCCAGAATTCAGAATTACAGTATGCAAATGAAGAAATGAGATAACAGAAATAATCACAGAAGGCAGCATACAAGAGAGAAATGAGGCCCGAAGCTCTTAGTATTAATTGCAGGAAATCAAGTTACAGCAGCTTTCTAGCAGAAAGTTCCCCCCCCTTTTTCATTACAATACGTGGGTTTTTATAGAGGACCCGACCCTCTGAGCCATCAATGCACAAAATCGAGGAGTACATCCTCGAAAACCAGAGAAGTCGGCTCCCGCTACTCCCGTGACTGAGCTCTCAAATCCTTTTCTACAATTAGCAACTGTGACCGGGTCAGCCGGAGAAATTCGCATTTATGAGCCGCCTGACTCGTCCTAGGCTTCTCCGGGTGCGGAGCTCGAGTGGCCGCCATGTCCGCCGGGCTCTCCTCCTCATACTGATATTTCTTTTCAGGTTGCCAAAAATGAGCCCCGAGTCTTTCGGCACGTAAAAATTCATTTATGAAGCACTTGATTGCCTCGGAAAAATACCCGGCCTTGGAGTGCGTACCCCTAAAGCGCTTCGCCAATTTTCAGTTCGCGACCCTGCTTCGCAATGGATGTGAGCCGAAGCGGGTCTATCTTCCTTGGTCATGCACTTCGCGCGAAGGAGCTTCTCAAAATGGCTTCGCGGATGCTAAATGCCGAAGCAGATATCCCTTCTCAAAACAGGGCTCTCAATCTTTCATTGCTTCGCTGGAAAGGCCGCTTCGCGAGACTCCCTGCCCGAAGTGGATGCTTCGCTGATGGGCTGTCAAAATGCTTCGCCGCGAACCTTCTTCAATGACATGGTTCGGGAGTTTTTCGGCCGAAGTGCATTCTTGCCTTGGAAAAATATTCTGCTTTTTCACGGGCCACTACTGCTTCGGTTGAAAGCGCTTCGCACAAAAGCTATCCGAAGTAGATGCTTCGCGACAACCTTGGGCGAAGTAGAAATGGTTCGCCAGTAGAGAGGTCCGAAGTGGATGCTTCGCTGAATTCTTAGCGAAGCAATCTTTCAATACTTGAATTTTTCAAATCGCGCTTCGCAAGGTTTTCGCCCGAAGCAACTATTTGGGCTGCTTCGGGTGCGAAGCTCTCTTCATGCCTTAGTAACCTTGGACCGCGATCTGGACTTCCCTGCTTTTCTTTCTTGGCGAAGCTGTCCTTCTTTTTCTGCGAAGCTCCTAAACCTAGCTTGCTCAGTAGCGAAGCTCTTGTATATCCCATTCTATGTACAAGGGGGATGGCAATGAAAGCCAAAATTGCTGCAATACTTAAAAATGTTTTTTCTAAAAACAAGGGAACAAATTCATGAAACAAAAAGAAACACTTTACAAAATTTTTGATTTTCACTACCCCTCTAGGCAATGTGACAGAATTGTCAACATTCTTGGCGGCTCGCGGGGCAACGAGCTCGCCTCGGTGCAAGAACCCTCAGCCTTAATCCGTTGGGCCAGAGTTGCCTCCAGACCCTTCTCCTCTTTGTCTTTCTGGGGGTGCTTCTGCAGCTACCTCTTCTTCTTCTTCTTCCTCTTCTTCTTCCGGCGTGGTTTCTTGTTGCGGCGGTGGGGGAAGGCGATCACGGATGCGTTCCATGGTTCGGCGAACGTGAGCCCAGGCACCTTTCTGGAATGGCTCTCGATCTTGCAGTGCTTTGACCAGAACATGGAACCGATCAATTTGCCCTATGTCGGCATGTTTGGCTCTGGTGCTCAAATCATTTAGGCAGGCCGCGATTTTGCAATGTCTCAGAATAAAATCCGTGACTTGCCCTTCTGTGATTGGCTCCTCCCACTCGTCTATCTCTGAGACATCACTCTCAAAGTTGAGCCAAGCCGGTTTGAGTTCTTCCTTAGTCAAAAGGTTCCCATCATCATCAGTGAAACTTGGGAAACCTAACGTTGAGAGATCTTGAAAATACCCCAGTGATGTGCGCTGCTCCTGTTCAAATACGTCCATGAGGTCCTTAGCCTTCTGAGCTTTCCTCACTTTGGAGAAGAAGGCGTGGACTGTAGCTTGGGCGGTGGACCAATCTCTGGCTGTCCGACTCATAGCGGCGACCTGCAAGTCCTGATATTTGATACTTTGAACCTCAAAAGCCAGTTTGAGTCGGCTTCTAATTTCTTGTATAATTTCATCCACTATTGGTCCCTTTTGGGCAGCGGCATACTGGGCTTCGGTGATATAAGACAAAATTGACAGGGCACTAGAGGCCCGAGATCTAAAGTTTTTAAGCAGATGCGAGCGGATTTCTTTAATTCTGCCTCTATCAAACAACTCTAGGCTCTCCTTCTCATACAACTGTTGCTGCATCTGCAAGATTCTGCTTTCAAACTCTTTGGCCTTTAGCTCAGATTCGGCCTGTATCTTGCTCTGATTCTCAGCTGTACCCTGCAGTTGATCTACCTGTTGTTTCAAGGCGTCTAATTCTTTTCTCATCTGCTCGCACTGCTTCTCTGCATCTTCTAGCTTAGAGCGGGTCCTGGCTAGATCTTCCTCCAACTTAATGTTGGCGCTCTCTGCTTCATACCGGCGCTGATTGGCGATATTAGCATGTGCGCGAAATGTTTCTATTCTCACATGCATAGATGCAGATTCATTATCCACATCCAAGTGCTCCAGGTCCTTGGACTTCTCCTGATAGTCGTAATCAGCAGGGGTCATCTCGTCCAGGGGTTTTTGGACCTTAGGAACCTTCTTCACTTTATGCAGCTTTCCGCCTTTTAAGTCAAATACAGCGCATTTTTCTACTCTTGCTAGAGAGCGCCCTCTCTTTTTCCTTGCCTCCTTCAGCATCTTGTCAGTGTTCTGTCGGGCTTGGATCAGCTTCTCAGCTAGAGGACGTTCCTTGATCATAGCCAATTCTGTTTCAAATGAGGCTGGGTCTCCAGCCAAGGGGGTGAACAAATACAATGAATGTACAGGGGATGCTTCGCCAGTGGGTTCGGCGACAGGTGTGGTGGGGGTTTCGGCAAGAGAAACAACGCCACGCGTGACAGGGGAGTGGGAGTCGGGGTTTGGAGCTGGAACAGTACCTTCGCCCTGACTAAATACCAAGGGGATGGTGGCGTGGGCGAGCGAAGTGGTATTCATGGACTTGTCCCGGCCTGACGACTCGAAAGGGGTGGATATGCTTGTGAAGCTGGCGGGATCGCGAGGCAAACTCGTGGTGGCAAAGGGTACCATGCGATGGGGTGACTGAATTTCCAGGGGAGATTTATCCGAGAGAGGGAGAGACTGATGGGGACCTTCGGCCGGGACCGTTGTAGACATGACTTGGGAGACCAGGGTAAAGGGTGAGGAATGCGTACCTGCGTGCTCTGCCAATAGAGCAGAAGTGGTAGCTTCCTGCGTGGTCGGCTCACGTTCTTTTTCAGCCTCTGTACTTCCGACCTCCATGACTTCTTCTTCTAGGCCCCCTTCCTTTTGGAGGAGTTCCTCCACATTGATGACGTCTACTTCCGAAACTACCTCGGCCCTTTGCGACGTTGTTCCTTCAACACTCACCTCGGCTGAGCCTATCATAGGCTGTTCGCTTGAAGCACCTGGAGGCCTGGTACGCGGTCGCTTCGGATGAGTAGGAGGCACTTGGACTTGCTCCAGTTTCTTTCTTTTCCTTTTCTCCTCCTCTAATTGCTGCGCTGACCCCGCGGCGCTCGTGTCATGACCTCCAACAGACTCCTGAGGCAACTCTTGTGGTGTCGCCGCTGCCTCCTCTTCTTCCTCTTGTTCAGAAGCATCGTCAGCTCTCTTTGGGCTTTCGCCCGAACCTGGGGCACTGGGGGGAACGAAGTCAGCGAAGGAGATGGGCTTCCAAGACCCAGCGTTGGCTTCGTAGAAAATTGCAAAGTCTCTATCTGTCTCCAAGAGCCCATATGATTTCTGCTTCTGACGATGGACTCTCATTATCCACCACTCCTTCAATTGCTCTTCACCCCAACCCTTTAACTCCTCCCTTAAATCATCTTTCATTTTTCTCCAAAAGGTGGAGTCTGGGCCTGGGAAGGGGTGCCGAACTGGATCATACTCGACCTCCATGGAGTAAAACTCATGCCAGGGAGGTAAGGTCTTCATTCTTTCCAGGTGCCACTCCAAATCTCTCCCATTGGGGTTGTTCCTTTGTTCTACTATCTCCGGGTGAGGGCAGACATGAAATTTTTTGAATCGGAGATGATCCCTCATCACCCCCAAGGGGTCGTAACACCACCGTTGAGGAATCTCCAGCAAACCGAAGTCGGCAAGCTTATCCTCCAAGAATACATGTTGCTTTAGGGCAAAAACCTCAATGACTCCCATTTTGAAAGGGAAATCGCATGTGGGCGCCCATTTTCGGCCGTGGCCATAAATGACATTTGTTGCGTCGCTCTGCCGAGCGACCTCCAGCGCGAACTGATATTCAGAGGGGTAAAAGGGTAGTAGGAAGGGCTTCCCTACAAATCCAAACAGGCGAACCACAAGCCCCTGCGTCAATTGGAAAACGTCTCCCTTTTCCTCCTTAACCACCTTGTCTCTAAGGCTAATGGGCACCCGAGGGCAAGAACCCTGCAACAGCTGAATGGCAGGTCCTAGAAACTGCTGATTGAAAGCATAATATGACTCCGTCCTCGCCAGGAGGGGAGTCCACTGATATACTGGCAGAGGAGTTCCGTCCTTGCCGCTTGAAGTAATGGCGATATGGGGGAAATGCTTGTGGACATGATAGAAGAAGAGCCAAACCAGGAAAGAGCAAGGTCCAAAATACTGACCCGTCCCAGCATTCTTCATGCTGACTAGCCGCGTATGCAAGGTCCGGGCCACCCATTCCGCCCAGTCGAAGAAGACCGGGTTAGTGTTCGGCCTTGACGCATCTGGGGCATAAAACTCCCCTCGTGAAATACATTCGGCCAGCGACACTTGCCAGGGGTGCAGCAAAGCATCGGTAGACAGGCCTGCGACCCACGCAATGGTAGAGAAAATGTATGTGCTCTTGAAATCCTTCAGGGGGAGAGGCATTTGAGGCAGCTTGCCTGAAGGAAGTCCGTCCTTGAGGTTCTCACTCAGAAATTTTATAATATAACTGGAGGTGGTGAACCTCTCCATTTGTTCGCTCAGGATAACATTGCGAACAGAATAACCCTTGGGCGGCCCTTGTTGTGGCGCGAAAGCTCCTTGTACATCCTCTTTTAAAATTGTGAACAATTTATTGCCCGCGGCGTCCAGCACTTGTCTGGTGGATGGTTGATAGTTTTGCGCGATGGCACAGACCAATTCGGGACAATGGTGCGCGGGCGGGGTCAGATACCAGTATATCTGCGAATAATAAGCAGCGGCTCTCTTGTTCTCCGCGGAGAGTCGGCTTTTCATGAACTCGATAGTGTATCGGAGCTCGGCCACGCTCTTTGAAAGTTCGGTGTCCCTTATCTTCTCCCACCCATCAATTGGTGGTTCCGCAGGTTGCTCTTCTTCTGAATCCTCCCTTTCCTCTACAGCTTGCTTTTCGGGGCGGAGGTTGAGGTCGACCCTCTTAGGTCTATTTCTTTTTTTTTTTTAATCTTCTCTGCCTCTTCTCTTTTTTTTTTCTCTTTTCTTTTTTTTTTTTCTTTTTTTTTTTTTTTTATGTTTTTTTCCTTGTGTGTGAATTGAAGAAAATAAAAAAAAAATGAGGAGAAGGACGGGGGGGCTATTAAAAATTAATGATATAAAAACAACCTTCCTTCTTTTCTAAGGCTTGGGTTTTTTTTTTTAAATGGAAATCACTCTCTATTTTTGGGCGCCAAAAATTAAATTTTTAAATATCAAATGGAGGAGGTCGTTTTGCTTTTTTTTTGTCTTTGCGGCGCCTTGCACGCGTCCATTGCGCTGCGGATTTTTCCCAGCATTGGTAATATTTGAATCTCCCTTCCCCCTTTTTCCCCGGCGAGAGACTTTTCTTCTCACTAAATTTTTTTCTCGGGATATGCCCCCCACCTTTGCCTTTAAAACCACCCCCCCCGAACGCTTTCCCTAGGTTGTCGTCGGCACGTCTTTCAAAACACGTTTTAAATGCTCCCCGCCTCGCGCCTTATTGATTTGGCGAAGTTGATGCCGGCGCTAAAGACACTTCGCGGCGAACCTCCAGCATGAACTGATTTTTATACTTCGGGCCCGAAGTGTTTTTACCTCACCGCGTCACTGCTTGCTTCGCGGAAGATTAACCCCGAAGCTTGTTTCTTTTGAAAAACGGTTCGCTAAATTTCTTTCGAAAACTGCTTCGCTCGGGCTCCCTTTTGCGAAGTACTTCTCACGCCTTCATTCTGATGTCGTTTAGTCCTTCGAGGATTCTTTCTAAGCCAAAGCGCTTCGCTGCGAACCATCTTGCATCAGCCACTTCGCTCGTAAAGTTCCCGAAGGAGGTTCTGCTAGACTTAGCGAAGCCGGAGCTTGTCGCTGTGGTAGTGTGAAGCTTAACCTCTTGGCAGTCTTGAAACAGGGTATATACAAGTGCAAATAAAAAATCTTACATACAAAAGTAAAAACTTGAAAATTTTTTTTTTTGTTTTGTTTTTTTTTTACTTTAGCGATGGAAAGCCTTCAAATGAAGACCGTTGACAGAAATCGGCAAAGTCTGGCCAGCTGTATCTTTGAGGATAAAGGAGTTGGCTGAATTCACCTTCAAAATCTCGAATGGTCCGTCCCAGAAAGCGTCTAATTTATCATGATTCCCAGGCTTAGCTTTCCAAGAGTCCCACTTCCATACTAGGTCTCCCACTCTGAATGTGCGGGCGGAGGACTTTTTCTTGAACCAATCTCGGGTGATCTGGGCATGCTTTGCGAAGCTCTGGTAGGCCTTATCACGGTCTTCCTCCAGCTGTAGTAGCTGAGCTAGTCTATTCTCCATGGGACTAAATTCTTCTTCTTCACTCAACAGCCGCAATGCAGGAATCTCTATATGGGTTGGTAAGATAGCCTCCTTGCCATACACTAGGGCGTAAGGCGACGTTTTGATTGACTTTTTGACAGAAATCCGATCAGCCCACAAGGCTCGATCTAGGAGGAGGTGCCAAGTTCTTCTGTTCTTCTCTATGAGCTTCCTCAGCACCCTTAACAGAGTCTTATTCGTTGATTCTGCCAATCCGTTACCCTGTGGATAATAATTGGAGGAGACCTTGTGATACATCCCATATTTATAGATGAATTCATTGATCTTGGCGCCTGTGAACCCAGGACCATTATCCGTTACTATTGCTTCCGGGATGCCGAACCGGGTAATCAAACCTTCTAGGAATGTAATGACGGTTTCCTGGTCGGCGTGCTTCGTGGGTACTGCTTCGGCCCATCTAGTGAAATAGTCGGTTGCAGTCAGGATGAACTTATGTCCTGCGGAGGAGTTCGGCGATATAACTCCTATGAAATCCAACCCCCATTGTTGGAAGGGCGTTTCTACCTGTATCGGTCGGAGGGGCATAGGAGCACTTCTGCTTCGGCCGGCGAACTTCTGACATTGCTCACATCTGCGACAGACCGCAAAGGCATCGGCGAAGAGTGTAGGCCAATAGTAACCTGCCTTAATTATCTTTAATGTTGTTGTTCTTCCTGCGAAGTGGCCCCCGGATAACCCTGAATGGAATTCGCCCAGGACTCTTTTCTTATCATCTTCTTTTATGCATCTAAGAAGAACACCATCAATATTCCTGAAGAATAGACCTTCGGGACGTAATGTGTATCGGAGGGACCGCATCCTGAAGTGTCTCCGCTGCGAAGCATTCAAATGTGGAGGACATCTCCCAGTGTTGAAATATTCAACTATCTCACCGACCCAGTCCTTCTCATCTTCTTCTTGATTTGCGAAGCACCCTTCCGCTGCCAAGTCATCCCACTGACAAGCTGTTACTTCGGCCGCTACGCTCTTCGCAAGCTCCTGACATAGCGCGCGACCGCGAACCAATTTTGTGGGTCTAATCTCAATGTCAAACTCTTGTATTTTGTTGACCCAACCAGCTCTTTTGCTACCCAACTCTCCTTGGATGACGAAGTTGCGTACATCAGGATGAATGACGAATACTGTAACCCGACTTTGAGAAATGAAGTGCTTGAATTTCCTTAGGGATTTCATAACGGCATGCACTGTCTTTCTATGAAGTTGTACTTCTCTTCATGGGGGTGTATTACCTGGCTTAGAAACGCGATGGGGCGCTCTTCGCCATCTTCCCCCTTCTGTGTCAGGACTGCAGCGTAGCTCTCGGGTTCTCCTATAGCATATAGGATGAAATCTCGATTGTAGTCAGGGTTAGTCAGGACTGGCGCCTGAGCGATTCGGGCCTTGATCTCTTCAAATGCCCCTTTCCTTTCATCCGTCCAGATGAATTCAGCGTCCTTCTTCAAGAGTTCAGACATCGGCTTAATGACTTGGGCGAAATCTGGAACAAACTTCCTTACGAAGTTGATCTGGCCGAAAAAATATTGTAGTCCCTTCTTATTCGCCGGGAGTGGGAGCTTCAAGAGAGCCTCAGCTCTGTCAGGATCTACGGCGAGACCCTTCTCTGATATCACATGTCCCAATAATTTTCCCTCATTGACTGCGAATATGGACTTCTTTGGGTTAATTGAAATGCCAAATTCTCGGCATTTTTCGAATATCTGCTGCAAATGCAAAGGATGATCCTCCCTCCTTCGGGAGAAGACGGTCATGTCATCCAAATAGATGACGATGACCTTATTCAATAGTTCACCGAAAGCTAAATCCATAGCCCTCTGAAAAGTGGCTCCTGCATTCGAAAGGCCGAATGGCATTCGCTGATAAGCAAATGTTCCCCACTTGGTAGTGAATGCCGTTTTATGTTGATCTTCATCCCTAACCCAGATCTGGTTATATCCTGAGAAGCCATCAAGTAGGGAGAAGCGTTGAGCCCCAGCCATTGAGTGTAAGATTTGATCAATCTGCGGGAGAGGGTAATGATCTTTGAGCGAAGCCTGATTTAGGTTGCGAAAATCTACACATAGTCGTATATCTCCATTTTTCTTCCTAACGGGGACTAGATTCGCTACCCAAGAGGAATGCTTTATGGGGTAAATTATCTTCGCCTCAAGCATCTTCAGGAGCTCGGCTTTCATCATGACTTCGATCTTTGGATTAACAGGCCTTTGCTTCTGTCGGAAAGGTTTGATCCCCTCCTGCAACTCAATTGTATGTTGAATCAATTGCCGATCGTATCCCTTTAGGTCTTGGTAAGACCATGCTACTATGTCAGGATACCTTCTGCACAAAGATCGGATCTGTTCTAGCTCTTCCGAAGTGCAATCTGTTCCGACTTTTATCACTTTCCCGGATTCGAGCTCCAAATCCTGATACTGCTTCGCGTTGACTTTGATCCTATGGGAAACTGCTCGATCATTTTGATCGAAAAGGCTTTCCAGAGTAATTAACCCCTTTGGGACGTGGTTGTTCTTCAACTGAACTAGCCCTTCATATTCCTCATCATCCGGGCTTCTTCTCTCAACCGTAGCTGCTTCTTGGATCAAGAAATTCACAATCTGTTCATCATTGTCAAAAATTTGCCAATGCATATCTCTGTCTGGTACAGAGGGCCTGTAAATCATCCTCACAGCTTTGGGTTTATGCACCATGTCGTCTGCTGGAGAATATCTAGCTGCGATGGATGCCAAGACATCGGCATGTCTGTTCTTCTCACGTGGAATGGACTGCAGATTGAGCGATTCGAATTGGTCAAACAAGTCCCATACCCTGTTACGGTATGCTTTGAGATAGTGCTTTTTTGAAATGCACTTGTTGGTGACCTGATTGCATACCAATTCCGAATCTCCGAAGACTTGGAGATGTTTTATGCCTAACTTTTCTGCTTTCTTTAGTCCTAGGCATAAGGCTTCGTATTCTGCTGCGTTGTTGGTGCAGCTCCAAACCAACCGGTAGCAATATTCCTTTTGCTCTCCTGATGGTGATACTAAAAGTATTCCTGCCCCAGCGCCATTTTTGCATCGGGCGCCATCGAAGAACAATCTCCATAGTTCTCCTTGGGCACATATCTTATTTTCTGGCTTGGTGTGTTTCTCTGGTTTGGTGATAGCATAGCATCCCATTTCTGTTTCTATCATGGCATTGAAATCTGCCAATGAAAACTCATCTTCGCAATTCAACTGTGCAAGGGATTCTTCAACCAGGTCCACCTGCTCTATCCCTTCCACTATTGCATGTATGGGATCACTGCTTTCCTCCTCAGACATCTTCTGTACGAGGAATGTGGAAGGTTTCTCATTGTAGATTTTTATCTTCCTTCCTTTGAATGGAATCTCTAAATGCGAGTAATCCATGGATAGGTATCCTCCTAACTTCGCTGTAAATTCCCTTGACAGGCACATACTAAAATATGGCTCCAGGTCGACGACTACCACCTCCTATATAACCGTGATCTGGGGCATTTTGTGCAGTCGGATAGGTATATCTTTAATTACACCGACAGTCTTTACAGGAGTACCATCCAGTTGGAGCACGTCGTGGCTGCTTCGCGTGTACTCCATTCCTATCTCCTCGCACACTGCTTTGGGCATGACTGTCGTCGCGGCCCCGGAATCGATCATACAGTTGTGGACAACATACCCTTCCATTTGTAGAGACAAGTAGAACGGAGGTGGCCTGTTCTTCCCTGTAATGGACGTGGATAGGGTTTGCACTAGGGCAAGCGGTGCTGACTTTCTCGCCTTAGTTGTCTTCAAAGATTCCTGCAGCAAGTCCACTTGTCCGGGTAGCTGCAATGCGTCATACAGACTAATTTTGGCCGGAGTTTTCTTCAGCTCATCTACGATGTTGTATACTAGGGAGTTGTGCACCTCAGGTTCCCTTTTCGCCTCATACTTCGTGCGATACTGCTCCGTGGCTTCGACCCTTTGTCGTTTGGTCAGCGAAGGGAGCTTAAGCTTTTCTCTAGCCTGTTCTTTGGTTTCCACCTGAGGTGGATTTGCAGGGGCCTGTTGGGCCTTCTCTTTTACTGGTGCAGGGTGAGGAGCTTCGCTTGGGGCCTGGGAAGGTTGTTGTCCCTTCTCGCGGCGAGCATACACCTTTAAGGGGGCCATTTGAACAGCATCTACCTCCATTGGCCTTTTTCCTTCTCTGGTAAGGACTGAAACTTGCTCTTCTTCGCCAATTACCAGGTTCTGATCCATTTGCCTGATAATGTTGACTTGACCACCATGGCTACTACCCGCCAGCGTTTGTACGTAATGTTGGTGCAGCATGCAGGTATTTTCTTCGTGAGGGTCATTACACGTGGAGCACCAATGTATGTAGTCGGAAGTGCTTGGAGCTTCGTCAATCACGACATTCCTTGCCAATGATCTCCCTTGCTGCACCGCTTGATCTTTAGTAAGCGCTGGTGGAGGATAAGACCTTCTTGGTAGAAACTCTTGCTGCGCCTGCTTCTTTTTCATGATGGTCATGTCGTTAGACAAGGTCTGTACTGTGGAGTTCAGGGACTGAACTTCCTGTAGTATTTTAGCCTGCATATCCTCAGCTTTGGGGATAGGTGGCAATGGAGCCATCGTCGGTATTGGAGGTAGGGCAGGGTGTTGAGGTGGCGCTGGTTGTTAGTCTTACAATGACACTGAGAGGGGGGGTGAATCAGTGTAGCTCTTTAAACTTAAATTTACAGCTCTTAATACCGCAGCAATTAAAACTTATTACTAGATACAGCAAGTATAACAAAAGAGCATCACACAACACAAGATTTAACGAGGTTCACCAATGTGGCTACTCCTCAAAAATTGACTGCTTGGACTACCATCCAAATCCAGCCTTTGCAAAGCACCAACTTTACAATCAATTTACCAACACCCACTTGTAAGGAGCACCAACCCCTTATTTTAGGGCACAACCCCTTATTTATCTCACCACGAAAGGAGCACCAACCCCCGATGCCAAGCCGCAACCTCGGACTTCAATTTGAATCTATAAGTTTGACAAGTAAGATACCTTTGCTTTTGCAAGACCCCAGTCGGTCTTCTTCACCTTTGCGTTATTTCGCACTCTGCTCTCTCTGCGCAATCACTTCGCACACTCTGCTTCGTTACAGTCGAACTTCACGATCATCTTCTCCCTTTTGCGCACTCTGCTCTCTTTGCGAATTTTGCACTTAGCACGATTCGACACGACTTGCTCTCTGCGCACAACGACCGTATTTCACACACATTCGACCTCACTTCAATTCTCCAAACAGCCCTCCTTTTATAACAATATTTTTATGATGAAAACCCTAATCTTAGTCGGTTGTAAATCCTAATCTTAGTCGGCTTTCATAACAACTGTAAACCCTAATTTTAGTCGGTTGTCATCGGTCTTCGTCGGCTTCAACTCAAGAAGATGTTCGGTTTATCCATCGCTTGATGATTTCATTTTGGACAGACCCTGTAACCGCCATAGTGATGTCGGTCCACTGTCATACTTCTCATTTCAGTCGGGTTCTCCTTCTTGACTTGCGCATTTACGACCTGTCGCGAAATCGTGACATTTCTGCCTCTGTAGCTTCTTTTGTTGTTGTTGCCGCGAAAATACATGTCGCGATATCGCGACACTTTCGCCTCCGTACGCTTTCTCTATTCTTTTGTCGCGATATCGCGACATTTCTGCCTCCGCAGACTTCGTCTTTTCTTTTGTCGCGACATTTCCGCCTCCGTATACTTCGTCTTTGCTTTTGTCGCGATATCGCGACACTTCTGCTTCCATAGACTTCGACTTTGCTTTTGTCGCGATATCGCGACACTTCTGCCTCCGTAGTCTTCAACTTAGCTTTTGTCGTGAAATCGCGACACTTCTACTTCCGTACTTAGCTTCTTTGCTTTTGTCGCGAAATCGCGACACTTCTACCTTCGAAGTCTTCTTCTCTGCTTTTGTCGCGAAATCGTGACACTTCTGCTTCCGTACTTTACTTCTTTGCTTTTGTCGCGAAATCGCGACACTTCTGCTTCCGAAGTCTTGCTTTTTGCTTTTGTCGCGAAATCGCGACAGTTCTGCTTCCGTACGCTTCCTCTCTTTCTTTTGTCGCGAAAATGCGACATGTCGTGATATCGCGACACTTTTCAAACTTACTTTCTCTCTCCTATTTTAGTCGCGAAAATGCGACATGTCGCGAAATCGCGACACTTTTCCAACTTACTTTCTCTCTCTTGTTTTAGTCGCGAAAATGCGACATGTCGCGAAATCGCGACACTTTTCTTACTTGTTCTCTTTCTTCGAACTTGTCGCGAAATCGCGACACTTTTTCTTGCTTTCTCTTTCTCTTCCAACATGTCACGAAATCGCGACAGTTTTTCCACTTGCCTTTTTCTCTTCCAACATGTCGCGAAATCGCGACATGTTTTCCTGCTTTTTCTCTCTCTTCCAACATGTCGCGAAATCGCGACAGTTTTTCCTGCTTTTTCTCTCTCTTCCAACATGTCGCGAAATCGCGACATGTTTTTCTTGCCTGCTGTATATGTCGCGATATCGCGACACTTTTCTTGTTTTTTTTTTTTTTTTTTTTTTATCTTTTGCATATGGGCCACTTCGGTCTTCTTGGAAAATCACTGTACATACTCTGAATAACCTTTGAACTCCTATCTTCTGCATCTGAATAGCTTTTGAACTTCCTGTCCACTGCATCAACAGATCTATCTGACTGTGTTGACAACAATGACAATATTGTTGCTGCACCTTGCTCAACACTGGCAATACAGGAAATGCCGAAGGGACAGTGGGTTGTGATGCCGAGAATGTGGGAAAATGTATTTGTGGAGTAGTGATCTGAGACACAATGGGGTTCGGGTTCCAAGATGAGATCGGATACGCAGGGGTTGCGGAGATTTGCGAAGCGGCCGCATTTGTATATTGGGGTTGGGGGAAATCTGGAAGTATGGGCATCGGCATCCTTTGAGGAAGTTTACCCACGGCTATTAAATCCATTTCCGCTTTCTGGGCTAATTCATACAGTTCGGGGAAGGTGTTAATATTCGAATACCTTACCATTACACTGATGTCAGGGTTGAAAGCCCTAAGGTAATAGTACGCCGCAGCTTCGTTAGTTGGTCGAAGCCCAACTGGTATTCTTTGCCAGGTTCAAGCGAACCTAACATTGAAATCAGCGATCTCCTCTTGCGGATGTCTCTGGATCGTTGTGAACTGATGCAAAAGAGAGGATGGATCGGCGGACTCATTGAAACTTCTCATTAACTGTCCGGCTAACTGGTCCCATCCCGTTATAGTACCGGGTGGTAGGGATCTATACCAATAGAGGAGCTTCCCTCTAAGAGATAGAACCAGAAGTTTTACCATAACTCTCTCCTTTGTGATGTCATGGATCGCCGCCGGAGAAACAATGTCCTGGATATGCTCCGGAGCGGTCTTCCCCGTTCCATCGAACGTTGGGATTTTCTTCATAGCGACGAGCGGAACTTGCCCTTGTCCCGCTAGATTTAACGGTCCGAAAGAATTCCACGTCGGGAACAACTCGGGCGGCGGTTGCTGCTGCTACTATTGCATTTGTTGTTGTTGTTGTTCTTGGTGTGCCATGTTCGCGCCTGTATTTCGAGAAGCAAGAATTCCCGAAGTTCCTCGTTGATTGCTAATTGGATGACTAATTGGAACGGAGGCACTTGGATGATTTGGCGGGTTGGGAGGATTGGGAGGAAGGCTAGCTGTTGTGCTATCCGAAGTCAGTCCTTGTTCGTCAAAAGCAGCCTCTTGCGAGGATGTTCCACGTAACAGTGACTCAGGGGTGACCAACCTGGAGCGTTCCCCGAAGGCGTCAATATCGAGTTCAAAGAACTCAGTCTCCTCTCCACTATTCCTAACTCTCCATCTTGTTTGCATGAAGGCACAGATACTTAAGTACCGGTCTCTTACGACTTTAAGATTCTCAGGTTGAACAGAGTCGCCAGATGCTAGAGTCTTTTGGCAATGAGACAAGCATCGGTTCTCACTACCACTCACAGGGTGAGACTGACAGGGTCCCACCGGGCGTGCCAGAAACTGTTGGTCATCAAATCTGCCATAGGAAAGGATTTTGGGAAGTGTACGCGCCCTAGACCTGGACCAACATTGAAAGGCCGAGGGGAAGAGATGCCCCCCGTGCCAATCTCCGGAGAAAGGCCAGCTCCTTTACTAAACTACTTGGTGTTTTGAGCTAAGAGTACAGGAAAGAGATAAAAATAGTAAGGGTACAGGAAAGAAATAAACAGAGTAAGGGAAGAAATATTGATGGATTTAAGAGAGAAAGAACTAGCAGCACGATTACTGGCTACAGCTCGAAATAGCAGCAATAAATACCAAGAATAAAATGAAATGAACACAGTACTGGCCTTCCTATGTATCCTCTGGACGGGTTCCAGGATTACCCTTCCCCTTACGTCGAAATCCAGAATTCAGAATTACGGCGATTAGGAAATGAGTGAATATAGCAGAAACACTATCCACAGGCAGCATACAAGAAAACTATTACAGCGTTCTCTCCCCTATGTATCCTTCGGGAAAATTTCAGGGTTCTATCCCCAATCACACACCTAAATCCAAAATTCAGAATTACAGTATGCGAATGAAGAAACGAGATAACAGAAATAATCACAGAAGGCAGCATACAAGAGAGAAATGAGGCCCGAAGCTCTTAGTATTAATTGTAGGAAATCAAGTTACAACAGCTTTCTAACAGAAAGTTCCCCCCCTATGTGTTACAATACGTGGGTTTTTATAGAGGACCCGACCCTCTGAGCCATTAATGCACAAAATTGAGGAGTACATCCTCAAAAACCAGAGAAGTCGGCTCCCACTACTCCCGTGACTGAGCTCTCAAATCTTTTTCTACAATTAGCAGTTGTGACCGGGTCAGCCGGGGAAATTCGCATTTATGAGCCGCCTGACTCGTCCTAGGCTTCTTCGAGTGCGGAGCTCGAGTGGCCGCCATGTCCACTGGGCTCTCCTCCTCATACTGATATTTCTTTTTAGGTTGCCAAAAATGAGCCCCGAGTCTTTCGGCACGTAAAAATTCATTTATGAAGCACTTGATTGCCTCGGAAAAATACTCGACCTTGGAGTGCGTACCCCTAAAGTGCTTCGCCAACTTTTAGTTCACGACCCTGCTTCGCAATGGATGTGAGCCGAAGAAAGTCTATTTATCTTGGTTATGTACTTCGCGCGAAGGAGCTTCTCAAAATGGCTTCGCGGATGCTAAATGCCGAAGCAGATATCCCTTCTCAAAACAGGGCTCTCGATCTTTCATTGCTTCGCTGGAAAGGCCGCTTCGCGAGACTCCCTGCCCGAAGTGGATGCTTCGCTGATGGGCTGTCAAAATGCTTCGCTGCGAACCTTCTTCAATGACATGGTTCGGGAGTTTTTTGGCCGAAGTGCATTCTTGCCTTGGAAAAACATTCTGCTTTTTCACGGGCCACTACTGCTTCGGTTGAAAGCGCTTCACACGAAAGCTATCCGAAGTAGATGCTTCGCGACAACTTTGGGCGAAGTAGAAATGGTTCGCCAGTAGAGAGGTCTGAAGTGGATGCTTCGCAGAATTCTTAGCGAAGCGATCTTTCAACACTCGAATTTTTCCAATCGCGCTTCGCAAGGTTTTCGCCCGAAGCAACTGTTTGGGCTACTTCGAGTGCGAAGCTCTCTTCATGCCTTAGCAACCTTGGACCGTGATCCGGACTTCCTTGCCTTCTTCTCTTGGCGAAGCTGCCTTTCTTTTTCCTGCGAAGCTCCTCAAACTGGCTTGCTCAATAGCGAAGCTCTTGTATATCCCATTCTATGTACAAGGGGGATGGCAATGAAAGCCAAAATTGCTGCAATACTTAAAAATGTTTTTTCTAAAAACAAGGGAACAAATTCATGAAACAAAAAGAAACACTTTACAAAAAAAAAATTGATTTTCACTACCCCTCTAGGCAATGTGACAGAATTGTCAACAGGTATGTTTTTCAAATTATTATCAAACAGAACTAAGTTTGAAAGGGATAATGTTTCCCATATTCTTTCAGCTTTGATATTTCCCATTCGATATATATAAATACTTGTGTGATTTTCAAACCTATTCTTGGAGAGACGCATCAAAAACGACCTTTTGTGAATAAGAAGGACGAGGTCCACAGTGCACACATGCTTTAAAAAATTTGACCATTGAAAGTAAAAAAAAATGATGGACTGAACTCTTTTTGTCTAACAGGGAGCTACTAGTCTCTTTAGCAGATGGTATTAGAAAGGAAATGAAATCGCAAAGGCACAAAAACAACTAAGAAATCAAGCACACAAATGTCTGAGATGTTTTCACAATAAACCCCAATAAACAACCCCTACTTACAAAATCTCTACCCAGATGATGGCAGCGTCTCGCCTAACGAGACCCTTACCCTTTCTTCCCATTTTCGTACACCTAGCCTTTCCAAATTTGGATGGATATTTTAGAATGCAGGGACACACCACCCATTTCTTATATTAATATTAATATTAAATTTTAATAAAAAAAAAAATTATCCTAGATCAATCTAGACCCCTTCTGAACCCTCTTCTCTCTTTCCCTACCCACAAAACACAATCTAATACAACATCCACCTAAAAACCCTCAATTCGTCAAGTGAAAGCCTTATCCTAATACAAGTTCTCTACCACGGATAAGAAAATTTGCGAGATACAACAACGAAACAGGAACATAGAAACCGTCGTTCATTCAAGATTTAGTTACATACCACCATTACAATTGCAAGCTTTCGAACAGGCCGATTCCATATCCACAGTCGAGCATTGCCGCTTAATGCTCGTTCATTGTAATGGCTCTCCCTGTTTGTCTCCTCCACAGGCCCAGTAATGGCTAGTAGCTAGGACGGATGATGCTTAACTTTCACAACATCCACGTGTAGGCCGCAGTGGTGCTTGTAACACTTGATAACGCCTCCTCCTTAGACGCTCTGCGTGTAGGTTATATTCTGTTGTCACATTTTGCACGGGGTGCAATGTCTTCAATATTGTTTTGTAACAGTGCTGCTCTTCTTTTCCTCCTTCCGTTTTTCTTCCTTCTCTCCCTTTCCTTTTCTTTCCCATTCTCTTTCTCTCCCCCCTTTTTTCCTTGGAGTCCCCCAGTTGATTTTCCAGCTTTCCAGCAGGTCTATATGAAATTGGCTAAGTGCAGGTGCGAAGTTCGCACTTCGCCCGGTTTTGGTGCGAAGTCGTACTCGCCCGATTTTGGTGCGAAGTGCGTACTTCGCCCGATTTGGTGCGAAGTCCGACTTCGCCCCACTTCTGGCGCACCTTGCCAGCGGTGGCGGGTCAATGCGAGAAGAAAGATAAAATGCCGGAGCGGAGTCCATATGGCGGCGGACACCGGTGTTCGCTGTGCGCGATTCGACTTCTCAACGAGCCGGAATGCGCCCTTGACGAGTGTGCGGTAGGGGAACAAACCCGGAATTTGACCAAGGCTTGAAGGCCTTCCCCAGCTGCGCGATTTCTGCACGCATCCCAAGGAGCCCCGATCCCAAGCGAAGATGGATAGGCTGCCCTCTAAGGCGGGCATGTGTCCTGACATAACCCATCATCGAGACAAGTGTCCGGCTCGGGATTTGAACCAAGGCTGCCGACCAAAAGGGATAAGCATGGGCTGCTCACCGCTGCGTTAATAGCCTCATTCAAAGCTGATGCGAGGTTTCACTGCTCCGGCTACTGGCGAGCCTGCCGACTTGAAGATTTACCCGGCACTCCGCCACGTAGCTGTCCGGCTTCCGGGAAGACCATCTGCGGGTACGGCCCGATCCGACAAAGGTCGGCATTTGCGGCTCTTTCGCCGCTTACGTCGACTTATGTTTGGCGGGACTCGTGCCCATTAATGTAACGGGTGGGACTCGGGCTATAAAAGCCCATCTGAGAATTCATTGTAAAGGGTGGAAGGGGAATGTTTGTTAGGGAACTACTGTACTTCTTGTAACCGTGCTTACAGCTTATGAATACAATGCTGTATGCAGAGTTACATTCTCTTGTCTTTATTCTTTTATCTTGTCTTTCATTATATGCCTTAGGCCCACCTGTGTCGCGGCTCGTTGATTCACTTCGGCATTTGGCGATCAGGTTCCTCTAGCATTGCTTGTTTAAAGCACCTTCCGTACTTCATTAATTTAAAGCATTCATAATAAATTTGGTAGCAGTTCCATCAGTTATGTGTGACGTTGCTGGCCCGTCTCACAGGTGATTGATGCGATCCCTACTGTTAGTTCCTTGTAGGGAATGTTTGCTAGGGAGCCATTGAAGTGTGCGGTTAAACTCTCTGCCTAACACATATACAGCTCCGACATCTCTAGGTTTACTTTCTACCCCTGTCGGTGTACGTATACTGGTGATTGATACGATCCCTATTTGTTAGTTCCTTGTAGGGAATGTTTGCTAGGGAGCTATTGAAGTGTGCATACGGCTGCTTGGTGTATCGGAAGTACGCCTAGGTTTTGCAGTTCCTTGTCATGCTCTGTGTTTGTATGCAGTAAGTAGCGGTGATTGGTGTGTTCCCGTACTGTTAGTTCCCCCCACCAACCTTTGGACATATTTGTAATCTCTTTCTGTACATTTGTCTCTTTCAGTTCATTTATTTCTTTCTGTTCCCTTTGGCTTAAATCAAACCCCCCAAAAGGAGCCGGCCTTCTCCGGAGATTGGCTCGGAAGGCATCTCTTCCTTCCGGCCTTTCATCTTTGGTGGGCGAATGCGGCGCATTAACCAAAAATCCTTTCCTCATGGCAGATTCGTAACCAACGGTTTCTCGCACGCCGGTGGGACGCTCGTCCCACGATTTAAAGAAAGAGTACCCGTCCTGTTTCCACCTAGCGCAGCAGTTCTTCTGACCCGCTCGGCGGAACACGGGTCCCACATCGACGAGAGATTTTCCGATCGGTCTCCACAGGCGGCGGTTCTCGAGCTCTTGGTGAGACAAGGAAGTTTCTCACCCAGACGAGAATCGAAGCACCGGTGTTCGCTTCATTGCTTGTTCCAAATCTGAACACTGGCGACTACGCACGAACAAATCCTCGAGTCTAGAAGACCGGTCCTGTCACCTTCATGCACACGAGAAGGTGGCGAACAAGAAATCCGAGAAGCCCGCACTGAGTTCTACGAACTAGACATCCACGCTCGAGGCGAGATACCCAGGGTGGCTGATCCGCGAGCTCGTTTCGACGAAGCCGAGGTGAGATCCAAGAAGAGGCCGGCGAGGTCGGAAGAGCAGTACGAAGTAGAAGAGGCCGAGGAAGAGGAAAATCCTGCATCCTCGGAAAGTACCGACACCGAGTACACAACCGACGGCGGAGAAGAAGAAGAAATGGCTGATCAACAGCCGAATGACGATGATCTCTTCCCGGCGGTGGACTCTACAGGGCCTTTGGCCCGGATCGGTCGACAAGCTTGTGCCCCCTGCTTGCTTTAAAGTCTATTCCCACATACGACGGCTACGGTAAGACGGCGTACGAGCACATCCGGGACATCCTTGCCGACTGCCACTGCATACCATCACCGATGAAAGTGTGAAGACCCGTCTGCCGGCCCTTTCCACGAGGGGAAAGCTTCTCTCTTGGTGGAGATCGGCTGCCGGAGGGATCCATCACTTGGGTGGCCCCGACTTGCCGGGAGGCTCGTAAAAGGATGCAACGAGTCTGCTGAGTCCTACCTCTCTCTTGCATCGGTTCCAAGCAATCCGGGAGGCATCCTCAAGAGGAGGTGTCCGATTTTAACATTAGGTTTGCGAGATCCCGGAAACGGGTACCTCGCCGAACTTCGGCCTTCGGCCGGCATGGCTGCTCACTACTATCGAGGTCTTTCAACTCGGACATATGCCTCTTCTTGAAGATCGCCCGAATTGACGAGTTTCCTGCACTATACGAAGCTGCCCGACAAGCTGAGGCGACATTATCTCCATCGGCGGGCTTCCGTCCGAGTGCGGGAGCCGATTCATCCCGACTTTCCCGGATCGCGGTATCCTTACGCCACGGTGGTGTGCCGTCTACTTCAGGGCAGCAACCCCAACCGCAGTGGAATCCGGCGCCGGTCGTAACTCAATACGGCCCGCCTCAGTTGCATTACCCTCATCCGCCTCCTCCCGCTCCGCATTTTCCGGCGCTTCCTGCTCCCCCGCAGTATGCGTCTTATTCTAACCCTCCTCCATTGGCCGCTTTGCCTCCACCGGCACAGTTGCCGCCTCCCGACAGCGAACACGATTCTACAAGAAGTGCGGGCTTTGGCCTCCGGATATCATGCCATGTCCAATGACATGACCGCTATGAAAAAGACGAGGCCCAAATGGACTTTGCTCCTAGAAGGCCGTATGCGCCACCGGCGCGACAAAAGATAAAGCCCCGGAGAACCAACCGCGAGGCGTCCGCCTCCGAGAAATCTTGCTATAGATGACCCACCTGGTCCTCCCGACCGGGTCAGCGGTGCACTACGTGCAATGACCCGCATTCGGAGGAAGACCGCACTTTGCACCAGCACTACATCCAGACCTTGGCCGGCAGCACTATAGAAGATGATGAGGTGTACATGATCTTGGACGGCGAGGCCAATTTTGCCCTCCGAGAAGAGAATCCAGTGACGCCCGCCAAGGAAGAAAAGAAAGCTGCGGACGCGGCTAAACCTTTGCAGGTATACGCGAGAAGAGAAAAACCGCAGCCCGATGGGCTGCCACCGTACAAGCGGGCGTGGCCTTACACAGCCCAGGAGAAGGCGTCCAAAGATAAAGCTCCCGCTAAACCTTCTCCAGCAAAGGCCGCTGCTGTTCCAGCTAAGCCTCCAGCAAAGGCCCCAACTCCCGCTAAGCTTCCTGTACTTCAGCCCCCAGCCGAAACCAAAGAACAAGCCCAGGAGAAGCTGAAGTACCCGTCTCTGACCAAGAGACAGCGAGTTGAGGCCACCCAACAGTACCGGACCAAGTATGAACCGGCTAAACCAGCGGAAGGAGCTAGTACCTCGGGCTACAACATTGTAGACGAGTTAAAGAAGACTCCTGCCAGAATCAGCATGTACGATGCTCTTCTGCTTCCAAGCCAGGTAGATCTGCTGCAAGAATCACTGAAGAACATGAAGAACGGCAAGCAGATGCAGCCTGCTGTCCTGGTTCAACCTTTGACAGTCTCCGCATGGGAAGAGCAGAGCCGCCACCCTTTTATCCGTCTTTGCGGATGCAAGGGCACATAGTTCCAGCTGCATGGTGGATTACGGTGCTTCCTCGTCGTGATGCCGAAGGCCGTGCGATGAGATCAGTATGGAGTACACACGGAGCATCCAAGGCATGTTGCAATTAGATGGCACCCCTATCAAGACAGTTGGTGTCATAAAGGACATCCCTATCCAATTGCATAAAGCTCTCGACATTATGGTCATCCAAGAGGTCGTGATTGTTGACCTGGAGCCTTACTTCGGCATGTGTCTCTCTCGGGAGTTCATCTGCCGAAGTTGGGCGAGTACTGTCTCTAGACTACTCGCACATGGAAGTGCCCTTCAAAGGAAGGAGACCGAAAATTTTCAATGAGAAGCCTTCCCCTTTTCTAGTAGACAAGATACCGGAGGAGAGATGGGTGCATGGTCCGGTTGTCGGAAGGAAGAAGCGGTGACGATCGAGCGGCCGAGCAAGCTCTCGAAGTGCTACGGCTTGAAGACGAGTTCTCGTTGCAAGACTTCAATCTGTAATCGGGACGGACGAGGTTACTCCATTAAGCAGCCGAGGAGCTTGACGTGTCCGTTGCGAAGGAAGTAGGACCTGCACCCGAAGAGCTGTGGAAGCTTTTCTTTGACGGCGCGCGTTGCAAGAATGGCGCCGGTGCAGGGGTCCTCCTGGTTTCTCCAACCGGAGTCCAGAGGGACTATGCCTACAGGCGGCTCGGAGGTGTACTAACAATTCGGCGGAATACGAAGCCATGTGCTGGGTGCGAAAGGCGGAAAGGCTCGGAATCAAGCATCTCCAAATTTTCGGAGATTCGAGTTAGTGTGTCATCAAGTTACGAATAAATGCGCGTCTAAGCATCACTATCTTAGAGCGTACCGCAATCGGGTCTGGGACCCGATGGAATCGTTTGACTCATTGAACGTTAAGGCAATATCGCGTGAGAGAAACAAGCACGCGGATATTACGGCGTACGTTGGAGCGAGGTGCGTTCGAGTTGAAGACGTCGTCCGAAGCTGAGCCGGTCCGCACCATTTACGGGCCTTACGTGCACGATAGGGATACCTTACAGCGGGTATTCAGGTGTGACGAGGAGATCGTCACATTCCTAGTTAACGAAGTGTGTGTAATTGAAGGTAGAGACCCTGATGACGAGCAATATGAGGGGTTGATACGATTCACGGAATAATCACGTCCCAAAAGGACTGATTACATTAGAGAGTCTCTTTGATCGAAATGACGAGCAATATCCCACGGGATCAAAGTAGACCCGAGGCGGTATCCTGACACTGGAGCTCGAACACTGGGTAAAACCATCAAGGTCGGAGCAGTCGCACGTCGGAGGAGGCTGGTGCGGATTAGATCAACTGTGCCGGGAGTTCCCCGACATCGTGGCCAGGTGCTACGAGGATTTGAGGGGGTATGACGGATCTGTCATCCGGCCATACCATCGAGCTAGAGGATGGCGCCAGGCCGTTCCGACAAAAGCAAAGGGCCGTAAATCCAAAGATTGAGGCCATGATGAAGACCGAGCTCTTGAAGATCTTTGGAGGCCAAGATCATCTACCCCATCAAACATTCATCCTGGGTCGCGAATTTGGTGCCCGTGAGGAAAAAGAATGGCGACATACGTCTCTGTGTCGACTTCAAAAACCTAAATCAGGCTTCCCTCCGGGACCACTATCCGCTTCCCCAAATCGACCAGATTTTGCATATCGTTCTTTGGAGCCCGAGAGATTTTCACTTTTAGATGGATTTTCCGGCTACAACCCGATTTGGGTCAAAGACGAAGACCGGCATAAGACGGCGTTTACCACGAAGTGGGGACGTTCGCCTATCAGCGCATGCCGTTTGGCTTATCCAATGCTGGTGCCACGTTCCAAAGGGCCATGGACCTGGCCTTCAGAGAGCTGCTCAACAAGATTATTGTCATCTACCTTGATGACATGGTATTTCTCTCACCGACGAGAAGATCATGTTTCGCACTGCGGCGGATATTTGAATGTTGTCGAGAATTCGGCATCTCTATAAACCCGAAGAAGTATGTCTTCGCGGTAAAGGAAGGAAAGTTCTTGGGACATGTCATCTCCGAGGAAGGCCTCGCCATTGACCACGACGGAGCGAAGCCCTCGTTCGCTTGCCCTTGATAAAAAGGGCTGCGGTCCTTCTTCGGTCGGATTAACCCGTGCGGAAGTTCATTCCGGACTTCGCACGGGTGATCAAGCCTATGGCCGAACTGTTGAAGAAAGATACACCTTACGAATGGGCTGATGAGAGAGAGCAAGCTTTCGAGGAAATCAAGGCTCGAAGTGCGCAAGCTCCGGTGTTGACAAACCCGGACTACTCCAAGGACTTCATCCTGTATGCAGTGGGAGAACCCGAAAGTTACGCTGCAGTCCTGACTCAGAAGGGAGACGACGGTGAGGAGCGCCCCATTGCGTTCCTAAGCCAAGTGATTTTGCCGCACGAAGAGAAGTACAATTTTATAGAGCGGCGAGTCCATGCGGTCATGAAGTCCCTTCGAAAGTTCGGGCACTTTGTCTCCCGAGTAAGACCACTGTCTTTGTGATTCACCCCGATGTTCGCAGTTTCATCTTGCAAGGAGAACCGGGTCACAAGAGAGCGGGATGGATTGCCAAGATCCAGGAGTTTGACATCGAAGTACGGCCCACCAAGCTTATCAGAGGCCGAGCCTTGTGTCAGGAATTGGCCCGAAGCGCTGTAGCCGGCATCTCCGCTTGCAAGTGGGAGGACACAGCGACACGCATCTACCTAGCCAACTCCTTATCGGAGGGGAGTGATTGGACAGATGAGCCGGTGAGATACTTCTGCACCGGAAGATGTCCCGATCACCTGAACGCCTCACAACGAAGGAGATTTCGGCTAGGTGCACTAAGGTACACTCTTCGCCCGAGGGGCTTTACTTCAAAAACATTGACGGCATCCTGTTGCGGTGCGTCATAAAATCTGACCAGCCTAGGATCACCATTCTTCAAGGCCAACGGCCTTAAAAATAATAAGGGCTGGATACTATTGGCCCACTCTGTTCGCAGACGCGTATGCGGTCTGCGCCAAATGTGATCAATGCGAGGGTATGCTTTGGCCGAAGCAAAGCACCCCTGCCCCTTCAGCCGATTCAAGCCGAAGCTCCGTTCCAGCAATGGGGTCTAGACTTCATTGGGGTGATTTCTCCTAACTCCTCCGCCGGCCACAAGTTTATTCTCACAGCTACTGACTATTTCACACGGTGGACGGAGGCGATCCCGACCAGGAACGCCGACCAAGAAACGGTCATCAGGTTCATTGAGAGCACGATTACCCGCTCGGGGTTCGAGTCGATTGTGACGGACAACGGTCCGGGATTTGTAGGCGCTGTACTCACGGAGTACACTGGCAGACTTGGCATCTATCACAAGATGTCTTCTAATTACTACCCGCAAGGGAATGGCCTTGCCGAGTCTACTAACAAGAACCTCCTGAAAATTCTCCGGAGGACCATTGAAAAGAATAAGCGGACTTGGCACTTGCTCTGAACCGGGCGCGTGGGCGGACGAGTTGCGTTCAAGAAATCCCTCAAGACGTCCCCCTACGCGCTCGTCTATGGCAAGCAAGCTGTTATGCCATCACACATTGAAATCCCCGCCCTGTGGATGGTTGATGAAGACAGATGCAGCGGAGACCCGGTAGACGGCAGATTGTGCCAACTCCTGCCGGTTGGAAGAAGACGAGAGAAAGTGCATACCGAGGCCTTCGCGGATCACATTGCGGCCACTAAAGGCTGGTTTGCCAAAGCACCATGCCGAGTTTTCGAAGTCGGGGACACAGTGCTGAAGTGGGACTCATACAAGGCAAAACCGGGTAATCACGGAAAATTTGACGCTCTCCGGGAGGGCCCTTATCGGATTGCCGGGTGAATCGGTTCAATGCCTACATACTTTCGGATATGGAGGGTCGGCTCCTCCCCATCCCCGTCAACGGGTTCCACTTGAAGCTTTATCGCTGTTGAAGGCGCTCGAGTGGCCCTTCCTTGTAAAAATTTTGCCTTGTGTTTTTATTTTTCCCCGCATGTATAGTTTCCAGTTTTAGCATTCGGTTTATTTTTCCTTCTTTGAGCTTAAATGCGGCATGGGAGAGAAAGACAGACTTCGCAGCGAAGTCTGTCGTTGCCCGCGAGGAGGGCGAAGTTCGGCTATGCGAGAGAAAGAAAGGAGAAAAAGAGCAAAAAATCGACTAAGTGTTGGCCGAAGCCCGACTTCGCGGCGAGACTGACCCGGCAGGTGCGAAGTTTGTTCGAGAAAACAGAAAAACGCAACCCTTCGTGCGAAGTACGCCTCTGCGCGCAAAGTTTGCGCGAAGTGCGAACTTGCGAAGCGACTTCGGCCAGCGCTCGTGCGAAGTGCGCGCTGCGCTCTATCGTTGTGCGAAGTGCGAACTTCGCGGAGTTCGTCTTCGCCCCAAGCTTCGGCCGAAGTCCGAACAAAGTCGGCATCGCATTGCGCGATTCGAAGTCAAAGGTGCGAAGGTATGTTAAGATGTGTTCGAATCCCAAAGGCGGCAAAGACCCAGACTGTGCCCAAACCTTGGGCGCAGCAAGGAAGCAGAACAGTTCAAGCACGTGCTTCGCGCGAAGTTCGAACTCGCCGAAGTCGGGCGAAGTCCGACTCGCCGGCGAGGTCGGGCCGCGCCCAACCGGGCGAAGCCGGCTGCGCCTAGTTTTCCGGGCCAGCGTTGGGACAGCGTTTCAATAAAATGAATAAGAAAAATTCAAAAACCCCAAGTGGGCCCAAGGCGCGCTTGCACTTGTTTTAATATGGGTTTCCGCGCCAAAGGTTTTGTCTTGAGCAGTGTGCCCAAGTGGTGGCAGCAACGTCAGCCATGGTGCAGTCCCCAACGCTGAATTAATGATTGCGCGTTTTTCAAGGAAAAATGCAACTAAAGAAGCAAGGCACGTCTGTCGGGGCGCGTCTTTTCTCAAACGTTCTCCTGCGCAGCCACCAAGGGTTTTAACTCAGCCGACCTACCCCTCCTGCGTTGCATTAATGGCGCTGTTTTTATCTAGAAAAGGGGGTCAGAATCATGCCAACATTCCAGATTGCAGAGATTATTCCTCGGACGGTGCTAATTATTCCTCGATAGCGAAATTTGTTGCGAGACGGCTGAACTGTCATTATTGCTTGACTCGGAGAGATGGACAAGGGAAAAAGGCCCGTGTCGGCGCGATCCAGTGAGCGACGAACCGGGGGATTTGCCGCGGCCGGGGAGTTTTCAAAGGCGATCCTCCGCCAGAGAAAAAGTCAAAGGCCCGGACGAAGAAGGTACGGCGTGGGCAATCCCCACCACCTCCGGTGAATTACACGCGAGGATATGTGGACGGCTCGTTTTCCATGAGCCTAACTCGGCTGCGAGCGAATGTGGAGAGGCTGGGGCGACAAAGTTTCGCCCTCCCATCATTTTGGAGC
Organism: Wollemia nobilis; assembly: GCA_028583015.1. Taxonomy (NCBI): domain Eukaryota; kingdom Viridiplantae; phylum Streptophyta; class Pinopsida; order Araucariales; family Araucariaceae; genus Wollemia; species Wollemia nobilis. The sequence goes on along the minus strand of JAQPPZ010007690.1, from coordinate 13,133 downwards.
GGCGTACAAATCAAATCTCTTCAGATTCGTGTGCCCTCCTGTCCACCAATTCCCGGAGCTGATAGACTTAATTGTTAGACATTATAAACCGGCTTCCTGGCAAATTTGCAGTTCCGTTGGCAAACCCTTGTTCGCCTTTGCGCGAGGAGGCTGTGCGGCCCGACTTTCGCCCCGGGCTGGAGTATGACTCCGGCACCATCCTCGGAAAAATCGATGCGGGCGAACAAGCGGGACGTTTCACGCACACCAAGCGAATGAGGGATTTCCTCAATTCGGAGCTCAACGCCCGCTTCCCGGCGGACAATGGCCGGCGGCCCCATGCCTTTGGCGAAATTTCGAGCAAGTATCTATATACCATCTTGGCATGGATCCTCGGCTGCGACTCCGATGGTGGTGCACCCGTACCAGTGGCGGCGCGAGAATGCCTCTGTGTGGAGAATCTTACGAACCGGCGGCGCGGCGGAGCGGAAAGCGCCCCATCTCTTTCGGCTAGGCGGGCGGTGGCTTCGCCATTCATTCCAGCCTGTTGAAGATTCAGAAGAGGCAATCAACCGATTTTCGTTTCAGTTCCGTTCTGGCCTGGCTTTGTTTGTACCATCTGCACCCCCAAATGCCGATCCTGAACCTGAAGAAGGTTAACGAGAAGGGAGAGCCCCAGCCCGTCTATAACTGGACGGATGACTTATACCGGAAAGGGTCCTACTACAAGTTCAACTTCAACTTTCTGGGATTCGTCATGTCAGTCTTCACCGAAAGTGAAATCCCCCGTCCCCCGAGAGAAATGGCGAGTGCTTTGATAAATCAGAAGCTCGGGGACGTTTTTAGACGACGCGGGGATTGTGATCGGAATCTACGGGTTCAAGGGCAAACCCTATTTGCTGCCCTATTGGTGCTCAGAGCATCTGTTCGGGATGGAGGTTGCCCGACAGATGGACTATGTGGAAGAAGAGTTTGGCCTAGGGAAGAAAAGAGGACAGATTTTCCAATACCCTCTTTCCTGGGCCAACGTTGAGATTACTGAGGTAGGACAACATGTCTACCTAGAGCAAGCGCTGTCATGGGATAAGGGGAAAGTTTGCACATTTGTGCCCCCGGGATATAACCGAAGATAGATGCGACGTGGTCCATGTGGACCTTGAGTGGGAGATTGAATTAATGGAAGCTTCTCCCCCTTGGCGGGATTTCTCTTGCCGAGGAGGTGACATATGACCCCAAGCGAAACCCGGACCATCACTTCTCATCTCCGGGGTTCAAAAAATTTCTGTCCAAGATTGCGAGGCCTTAAGCTGGTCTAAAGAAAAGATTATTGAATCTTTGGAAAATGAGATGCCGCACGCGACACGATAAATCCACAAGGAGAAAACTGGCCGTAGATGACGACTTCTCGGTTCTCTATGACCGGCATCATGACGGTGGCGGCCGTTCGCATATCAAGGTTACGTTCCCCGAGGCCCCTTTGAGGATTATAAAAGTGGGTCTCCTCCCAAACGGTTGTACACTTCAGCAACTGCCAGCGCAGGCCCAGCAAGTACCCAGGTCAATCCAATGCAGCCCGTGGCTCCCAAGGCGGCGCCTGAAAAGGCGAAAGAGTTAGTCAAGGCGGCGCCGAGGCACTTCCTCGGGCAAGAAAAGCGCCGGCGCCGCCGAAACGGACCGGTCGCGGCGGACCTTACGCAAGTCAAACCCCGGTACAAGTTTACCGTGGGAGCATCGGTGCTGCTTGCACACCGCCGTCTCCTTCCCCCGATCCGACGGTTGTTCCCGGAAGAGAAGAAGCGGAGGAGAGTTGAGAAAATCGGGCGACCCTAGCACGATGGTGCGGCGACCGATCGCGAGCCGCGGCCGCGTCTGCCGCCGCGAGAGGCAATTCCTTTGGGCGAGTCCCAAGCCGGCCGCCGAGACAAGAAGCGAAGACATTCACCGGCATCGGCTCGGGCGGAGCCCGCGGGTACGTTTGCTGTCCCTGTCTCTCTAGTCTCACCCAGTTCTACTTCCACTCGGTCCCCCGCTCAATCCGGGCGAGCCATGACCACATCCTCCTCCCCGTCTCCGCGTCCTTCTAGCGGTCCCCATTCTTTCGATCAGTTTGCTCAGAACCCTAACGTCTCTCTTTCTCTGAGCACAACTCCAAACCCTTCGCCCGAGGTCAGTGTTGAGGCTGTCCGTTCACCATCACATCCTCCGCCTCAGCCGCTTCAAACCCTCACAGTGTCAGCCGCTCCCATTTCCATTTCCCAGTCGCCCCCACAAGCGACCGATTCTTCCAAGGTCTGTCCGGTTCCTCCCGATCCCATCCCCGCAGGAGAGACGTCTCGGCGGATCCCTAGGTGGGGAACCAGATTTTATGGACGACCTTCGAACTCGGATGACTTGCCCACGGCAACGAGAGCCGTAGAGTATTACGTCTCTTTCCGCCAAGACACGAAGCGGAGGAGACACGAAGAGATAGCCGCCCCGGCAAAACGCGCAAAGTATGATTTCGGAAGGAGAGTGATTACAACGGAGAAAATAATCCCAATAGTGAAGAAGCCTCTCCAGAAATGACTAAGGCGGACTACGTGCTCCGGACAAAGGAGAAAAGCTTTGACGACATTGATAAACGATATGAGATTCGGACGATCATGCGCAAGGCGACAATCTCTTTGTCAAGAGTGCGGAGGAGCGGGGAAGAACTTTTCGCGTTGCGGGACAAAGTAAGGCAACTTGAAGAGGACCTATCTAGGTCCATCGAGCGGTAGAAGCGGCGCGGCGAGAAGCAGAATGAATTCAAAGCCCGGCTGGCCGCTTCTCGACAACGAGGCCGCAACCGAAAGAAAGCAGCCTCGGAGCAGATTTCTCGGCTCCGGGAGTCTTTGAAGCGGGCGCGATCGCGGCTTGCGAGAAAACATCTCAAGCGGTTGTCTTTTCAAAGACAAAAGTTAAGGAAATGAGGGCTGGTTTGTTGAGGGAATGCAAGCCCCATACCTTTAAGGCGATGGCGGTCCTGGACTTCGCATCCGGGATTCAAGAAGTTTACGCCGGGAAAGCTTGTGGTAGAGGAGGCCGAGCGCGAGGCAAAGCAATGGCTGGACACAGCGATAAATCTTCGGGAGCGCGGCGCGACGGCGTCCTTTTCCCCCGTGTCCTCATTCGCTGCAGAATGGGCAGGTGCAAGGGTGACCTTGCACAAATATTTCAGAAAAGTTGAAGAGGTGAGAGTGGCCAGACGAATGCTTGACGCATTCGGACATGAAAGAGATATCTGTATGGCCCCCTTTCACACTCTTTCAGAACTTGGGTGTCGAGGTTTTGTTGAGAATGGCGAGCTCCTCACCCTAGATCGGGTAAAGAAGAATTGGCGAGTCCTTTGAAGCGGATACGACTGAAATTGATAGGCTGGGTGAGCCAATTCAAGACGGTCGAGTCACTCGGATGGTGTCCGAGATATTCCGGGATCCGCTCCTATTTTCAGGAGTTAGAGAAAAGATACCTCACCATCGACACGCACGCGGTCGCTGCTTTTCACGGAGCATTAGAAGATATAGGCGACCGCAAGCCATTCGAAGCGGAAGCACGGCGCTCGGCCCAAGAGGCGTACACTCGCATGTGCGAGGCGAAGCGAGGAAATGGAGACCTTTCGGAAGGAGATGCGGTGAGGCAAGCGACAAAGATGAATGCGAAGAACGGTTGCCGCAAGGAGAACGATTAGAGCAGCAAAAGGCGGGGAGGCAAGTTCCTCTGCACCCAAAGGATGAAGGCATGGATTCTTTGCGCCGAGGCGAGCTCGACACCCCGCGAGCCGCCAGAAATGTTGTCACATTTTGCACGGGGTGCAATGTCTTCAATATTGTTTTGTAACAGTGTTGCTCTTCTTTTCCTCCTTCCGTTTTTCTTCCTTCTCTCCCTTTCCTTTTCTTTCCCATTCTCTTTCTCTCCCCCCTTTTTTCCTTGGAGTTCCCCGAGTTGATTTTCCGGCTTTCCGGCGAGGTCTATCCGAAATTGGCTAAGTGCGGGTGCGAAGTTCGCACTTCGCCCGATTTTGGTGCGAAGTGCGTACTTCGCCCAGTTTTGGTGCGGAGTGCGTACTTCGCCCAGTTTTGGTGCGAAGTCCGACTTCGCCCCACTTCGGCGCACCTTGCTGCGGTGGCGGGTCAATGCGAGAAGAAAGATAAAATGCCGGAGCGAGTCCATATGGCGGCGGACACCGGTGTTCGCTGTGCGCGATTCGACTTCTCAACGAGTCGGAATGCGCCCTTGAGAGTGTGCGGTAGGGGAACAAACCCGGAATTTGACCAAGGCTTGAAGGCCTTCCCCAGCTGCGTTTCTGCACGCATCCCAAGGAGCCCCGATCCCAAGCGAAGATGGATAGGCGCCCTCTAAGGCGGGCATGTGTCCGGCATAACCCATCATCGAGACAAGTGTCCGGCCGGGATTTGAACCAAGGCTGCCGACCAAAAGGGATAAGCATGGGCTGCCACCGCTGCGTTAATAGCCTCATTCAAAGCTGATGCGAGGTTTCACTCCTCCGGCTACTGGCGAGCTGCCGACTTGAAGATTTACCCGGCACTCCGCCACGTAGCTGCCCGGCTTCCGGGAAGACCATCTGCGGGTACGACCGATCCGACAAAGGTCGGCATTTGCGGCTCTTTCGCCGCTTACGTCGACTTATGTTTGGCGGGACTCCGTGCCCATTAATGTAACGGGTGGGACTCGGGCTATAAAAGCCCATCTGAAATTCATTGTAAAGGGTGGAAGGGGAATGTTTGTTAGGGAACTACGTACTTCTGTAAGTGCTACCTTATGAATACAATCGTATGCTGAGTTACATTCTCTTGTCTTTATTCTTTTATGCTGTCTTTCATTATATGCCTTAGGCCCACTGTGTCGCGGCTCGTTGATTCACTTCGGCATTTGGCGATCAGGTTCCTCTAGCATTGCTTGTTTAAAGCACCTTCTGTACTTCATTAATTTAAAGCATTCATAATAAATTTGGTAGCAGTTCCATCAGTTATGTGTGACGTTGCTGGCCCGTATCTGGTGATTGATGCGATCCCCTACTGTTAGTTCCTTGTAGGGAATGTTTGCTAGGGAGCCATTGAAGCTGTGCGGTTAAACTCTCTGCCTAACACATATACAGCTCTGACATCTCTAGGTTTACTTTCTACCCCTGTCGGTGTACGTATCTGGTGATTGTTAGTTCCTTGTAGGGAATGTTTGCTAGGGAGCTATTGAAGGCTGTGCATACGCTGCTTGGTGTATCGGAAGTACGCCTAGGTTTTGCAGTTCCTTGTCATGCTCTGTGTTTGTATGCAGTAAGTAGCGGTGATTGGTGTGTTCCCGTACTGTTAGTTCCCCCCACCAACCTTTGGACATATTTGTAATCTCTTTCTGTACATTTGTCTCTTTCAGTTCATTTATTTCTTTCTGTTCCCTTTGGCTTAAATCAAGCCCCCCCAAAAGGAGCCGGCCTTCTCCGGAGATTGGCTCGGAAGGCATCTCTTCCTTCCGGCCTTTCATCTTTGGTGGGCGAATATGGGCGCATTAACCAAAAATCCTTTCCTCATGGCAGATTCGTAACCAACAATTCCCAGCTTGGCTTAGTGATGCGATAGTTTAGTGAGAGCAAATGTTTCCTCAAGATGTTCACTGTAACGACTGGGGTTTTATCCTGCAGTTTTCTTGTGCAGAAATCTAGGGCGGGCAATCCTATTAGGAGATTGCCATTATCCTCTTCAAAACATAATATTTCACCAATTTCCTTTTGACTACTAACCATTTTACAAGAAATCTAGTGCGGGCAAGTTTCTTGATTTGGAATATTTAGCTCAAGAACTTTTAACTTACCATTTTGTTTTTTTTATACATGGGAGAATTGGTTATATCTACAGTCATTTTCTACTATCAAGCAAGGTTCAAATTTTGAGGCTGTCATTTATAATCCCTATACCACCTCGTTGTTATTTAACCCAACGTGAGGAGGTAACACCGGTGGCTCGGGATTGGTACCCGTCATCGTTGAGCTACACAATCAGCGGACTCAGGTCAGACTACTACCTTTGCACAAACAAGCATGCCCCCAAAGTTTGAACCTAGATCTCTTCTTAATAAGAACTTACCAATCCACCCAACCCCTAGAGACTGACTTACCATTTTGTCTGCTACCCCTACCTTGGACAATTATCATAGGGTTATCTTGAGGATTTCCTCCATTTTTTATTTTCTTTTTCCATGCACCATCCCTAGTTAGTAAATTCACACTCAATTTTTAACCCACAAAAGGTTGGTACCTTACTGTCGAGAAGTTGCTTGCCAAGAGGCAATGGATTTTAAGTCTTATCTTCTTCACGCTATTACCACCATCGAACAACAATCCATGCTATCAAAGACATCCTATAGATGATACTTGGGTCTTGGATAAAATAATACAAGATAGATTAAATATCTCATCTCAAAATAACAAAAACTAATCCCTCAACTGTTCACATTCATCAACTGAATTTAAATATTGCCATCCTTTCCCCTGAATTTAGAGAATATTGCCATCCTTTTCCTCAACCGTCCACATATATCAACTGAATTTTAAGAATGTTGCCATCCATTCTAAAAGCATCAGCCACATTTTCAGAAGGAAAACAATACAGTGTAGCCTAAATATCACATCTTAGATGAATAAAATATCTTTTCTCTTTGTATCAAGTTTCCTCAACAATCAACTAAGTTGTTCTTCGCATCTATGATAAGAAACATTAGACTCTTAGGTCATTAATATACCATAATGGCAGTAATGGAGTATTGAATTTTTAATGAATGTAGAGATTAAAGAATCACAACCTTATTTAAACAGAGTTCATTCCCAGGTCATAGGAATTTAAGGTGGCAGGTAATATGAAATTCAACACCAAAGGTGATCTGCTTGGCTTTAGTGGTACCGTTCTTGAAAAATGGACTATTTTGAGAGGGAGAATACAGCCACAATTAAGGAAAGGTTGTGTTTTCTGTAGCTTCTCTCCTGGAAGCCCCATGACAAAGCTTGACAGTGGCATCCATACAAATCCAGAAGACAAGCAGGGATATCAGTGGAGAAGCTCAGTGTATCAGGGTCACTAATTTAAGACCCCTGTTGTGCAGTCAAAATGGAACTAACGGATCTGAAGTTCAGAATTAAGATATTTGAAGAGTAATGGTCGACAGGCTAATATTGCTCAGGTTAGTAAATATTTCAGAGCTTCTCCAAAATTTGTTACTCAAAGATAGATTCTATGTATGCAAGTCACAGCTTTGGACGAGGATATAGCTGATAAGGCCAAGATACTATCTTTTGTGTGTGTGCTCCAGTTTGGGACTGGTTCCTGCTTATTTGGTATGGAAGTTTCAAACTTTGTTGCCAGCCCATTGAATGGAAGGATTTTGACTGAGAGCATACTAGCTAGCCAAATATGGAATTAGTTTCAAGGATAATGCAAGAAGTTGGTTTTCATCTGACAATATCACATAAAAGAACACAGTTAATATTGACTACTTAATAATCTTCTTAGATTTTATATTGACAGGCATTTTGTTAAGATATAGTCTAGACTAAGTGTAAAGTCAACCTTGAATGGGTGTGCATCTGTCAAAAACGGATGGCCATACTTAAGTGAAGAGTCTGCCAGATACCCTTTTATGTAAGAGAAGGGCTTTTCTTGCTATCAATGATGTAAGCTTGCGATAGTGCAAAACCAAAAAAAAGACTTTCATGTCAAAGAAGCTGTGGTTTACTGGTGAAGTTGACACTACACAGCCCAGCAGTCTCATTCCATCAGAATGTCACAAGCATAAAAAGTAGACAGCTTTGTTTATTCATCCAGCCCCAGAGGCTTGTTTCCTTAATAGCTTCCTTAAAAAAGACAATGACGACATGAATAAGTTAATGCCTATGCACTATGGGGGGAGTGATGAGCTCAGTGGATGGCTAGTGTGATTGTGGCTATTCAGTTCTCACAGAAAAGTATATGAATGGACAGGATGTGAGTCTAAATAGCAGCTGAGCACCGTGCAAGACTACAGCTCAATAGGACCCACTCCCACAACATAGATGCAGAAGTGTGTCCATTCGTGCAATGCTTCGTTAGAGGACTGTACAAGTCAATATAATCCACTCCACCAACCTCGAAGCAGATTTTGTCCATAAGTGCAGTGCTTTGTTAAAGGCTATATAGTTATATCCAATGGTTATGGGATGGAATCCAAAGTGTATACATCAAAATAACTTCAAGGAATGTTCTGCACATAAAACTTGAGCCCCATGCTGTTAAACTCCCAATCAAGGTTCATCTTATAATACAGCATGTTTGGCTCTCCATGACCCAAGCAGTCACACATTCCCTTTAAGAACTTTTCAATTGCATTGACGTTTTCTTAGCTATGGGCTTCTTTCTTGATGCTGTTTTCATACAATGTAGAGAAATGATTTTAATACCAGAATTGTATAAAGCAAAAAAAACTCTGCTAAACTGAAAACAGAAAGATTCTCCATAAATTACGGTTGGCTTGATTGTTTATTAGAAGAAAGAGGAAACAACAGTAAAGATTACCAAGAGGAAAGGGCAGATTTTGTTGGGAGCTATGCATCCAAGATATTGTACAAGCAACATGCTTGCCTGTGGACTATGGATGATGTTAAAACCAGAAACATGATATCTTAGGATAGCCCTAGATGCATGTAGCGGAAAGGTCAAACTAGTTAAGTATATTATATCCTAACAAAGGCGGACATTTCTAAAAGACCACTACCTATCACGAATTCAAGTGTGATTAACGGCAACACACCTTATGACTATTTGCAAGTCTTGGATGCTTTTCACAAGATATCTCTCTTGGTGGAAACCCCTGCTGTGTCTAAAAGGCGATCATTTAATTTTCTAAGTCATATAAAATCGTTGAATGAATATTTTTAATCTCTGGAAAGACTGGCAAATTGGCAATATATATATATTTTTAAATAAGAATACATTTCGCAATGGGAAGCCAACACAGAAAATGTATTTATATCTGAATAAAATGAGCTTACTAAGAGTTGATATAATCTATTTCTTTTCCCTTTTCCATACGGACTTCCAAAACACTGACCAATTCATCTGGGCCTCAGTCCAACCGAGAAAAGATCCTTACCTCAAGGGATCCCAGCTAGTGGACATGATGCCATACGTTATCCCCAATGCAGCGGACCCAAATGTGAAGAAAGATGTGATGAAAGGAAGCCAATCGGGCACACTCCATTTCAAGACTACCTTCATGTAGTAAAAAAGTGGGAAGAAAGTGAGACCAATGGCTAAGGGCACTCCAACAGACGCCACCATTCTCTTGATCATTCTAATGGTCACAATCTCTGGAATAACAGCATCCTCTGGCTCTTGTTCCTCGTCTTCATCATCTTCTTCCTCCTCCTCATCTTCTAACATTCTCTTTTTCTTCTTAGTCCTCTTTGCAGGAGGGGGGCCAAAGCCTTTAGGGCTTCTCAAGGCATAAACCTTGAACCTTTGGCTTTCACTATGGAAAATGATGATATTGCCAAGGACTTCAATGTGGGTAGCGATGGATAAAGGGTCTTTCTTCTCCCTACAACCACTACAGTGAATTTCAGCTCTACCCACTTTGTAGAGATATCTCATAGCATTGTATTGGCATGTGGAATTTGTGATTTTACTACTTCCCAAGGGGTGAGAAGAAGAATAGAAAGGACCTGAAACAGAGGCATAAGATGGACAGAACATGGCCGAGGATGCAGAATCCATAATAACTAAAAAAATTAGAGCATGCCATGTAAAGCCATGGTATCATCTGGCCATCTAATCAGCAGAACCATTCATTACTTGGGCAAATTTGGGGCAGAAACATCACCACTATGTTTTAGTGAAATCCAATCAGCCTTTTGCAACCAAGTGAAGAGTATAAAACCCCACTTACCTGGCAACTGAATGTTGTTTCCTTGTAATTACGACTAGAGGCCTTCCTACAATGGCAGACAGGGGTTAAAGGCAAAGAGCTTATACACGTCATAAACAATTTTTTGGTTTTTAAATATATATCTTTTACATCTAAACTAGTCTTATAGTCATCCTTCTCCTTGCCCTTCCCGTCCTAATAGCTCATTTTATAATAGCTAGACTTTGTTCATGTCCTTAGAAACAAATGTCATTTACTAATATATTAAAAAAAAATTAAAAACTCTACAAAATCTACAAAATAGTGGGATAGGATTCTTAATTTTAAAATAAAAAATTTTAAGAGACCCAAATATGATCTATGGGACTTCAAAAATTTGATTTTTCCTTTTCAAGCTATCACTGTCAACAATGCCTGTAAATCAAAGGCATGTCAACTAAGCCCGCAGGCAAATAGTCAAATAACACCGTTTTTTTATAGCTTTCGCCAGTGCACGCGTGTGAAAAGCCAGCGTGCGATAAAGGCAAAATTTGTTTTTGGGATAAAAATTTAATTGTTTTTTAAGCTATGATAATTCTTATATAGGCACAGTTATAAAATGGTCATTGAAAGATAGGAATAAAATATATGAAAAGGGTTTTAATAATAAAGCGAAAATTAGTTTTTAGAAAAAATTTAATTGTTTTTTAGTTATGATAATGAATTGGTTTATTTTAAGTACGAAGGTAGTTGGGAGAACGAAGTCGAAAGCGAAGTCGAAAGCAAGTAAGTATGAGCACAAGTCAGGAGTGAGTGCAGTCGGAAGCAAGTAAGTATGAGCACAAGTCAGGAGTGAGTGCAGTCGGAAGCGAACTCAGTGAGGGCAACCATAAGCGAGAGTATGAGTGCAATTTGGGAGTGAGTGTAGTTGGAAGGGAGTGCAGCCAAAAGCTAGTGCGAGCACGAGTTGGGAATAAACAGGAATTGTGAGCAAGAAAGCAGAAAGTAAAAAGCAAAATATGATCAAAGAACAAGTGCCACTTCTTGATTCAGATCTTAGGAGAATTTAAAAGATTCATTTGAAGAAAATCCAGGTAATAGGGAAAGAAAGGCATTTGTGAAAGTCCTTACTGAAAGTATGAATGGTCAAGTTGGAAGTTTGGATGCCCTAGCTAGCAATAAAAGGAAGAGAAAATTTATGGCAAACCCAATACAAGTAGAAGATTCTACACCATAAGTGATTATCAAGGATAAGATGATTGATAATGATGTAATGATTTTTAAAACTAGATAGTTAATATGTAAGTTTCATGGATATTGGTTGGGTTATTTCTGAGATTCAAAATTGGATTAAATGAAAGTGGGATTGAATTCAAATTATTCCATGATTTTTCTGTCAAAAGGAGTTTTCCTCATTATTTTCTCGAGTTCAGTTCAGAAACAAGGGATAAAATAATGGATGGAGGTTTGTGGTTTAGGGGCAAAGATCGTTGTAGTGAGAATTTTATATAAACAATCATATATTATATTATATTTCATCATAATAACAACCATATAAATAAAAATATTAAACTCCTCTTATAAAAATTCTTTCTACTTATATTTTATCAAAAATAAAATAAAAATGCAAATAATTTAACAATAATATTAAAAATAAATGAAGATTAAAAAAAATAAAAAATCCTAGGGTACTCCTCACAATGAGTTTTAGGGCAGAGATGTTAGCCCAATTACTTCCCCTAGTTTAGCGGTCGGGACTTACACCCGATTCTGCAAAGGGTTATTAGCCCAATGCAAACGCTTATTAAACACCGAAAAGATCCTTTTAAAATTGAACATAATAAACATCCTTATAAGATTCCATCCTTTAATAAAAGTATGTACGGAAAAACATTTAACGATAAAAAAAAAAAAAATCATTTAAAAATTAACAGTTTAAAAAAGAGTTAAGAGTAAAAAAAAATCATTTAAAAATTAATAATTTGAAAGACATTTAATGATAAAATAAAATCATTTAAACAGTTAAAAGATTGAAAAGAATTTAAATTGTAAACAACTCATTCATGATGTTTTATAAATTTTAAAATTTTAAATAATTCATGTTATACTTGGCCATCCTATCCCACCCACCCGAAAATAAATAAATAATATTAACACACTGAGTAGTTTGTATATCAAGGCTGCATATGTGGTGTAGTCTAACAAATGGTTTGTAACTAGCCATATTTGTGTGATGTACTTCAATAAATGGTTTGTAATTAACCATATTCAAATCGTAAATGCATCATACCCATAACTAAATAGCTAGATGATGTAGTGTACCCTCATAATTTGTATTGAATCCTAATTCTTAAGCCATAACATAGATGTAGGGTATAGAAAGTTTGAATTGAAAGAATTGGTGTTGACAGGTACATGGATATTAAAACTGTTAGGCACCATGATGTAGAATTTTGACGTTCAAGAAATTGATTTTTAAATTTAAAATCCATATTTCTCATAAATAACTTTTTTGAACCAAATTTTGCTAATTTTAACTCTAAATAATTTAGCCAAAACCATGTGATTTAATATTTTGATGATGATCACCAGATTATTTATATAACCTGCTTTAAAATATAAAAAAATGTTAAATATCTGACAATTGATTACTCTAAAAATTCTTAATTTGATTTCTCAGTTTTCATGATTCAGTGACAAAAAAAAATATGATTGTTTGATTTATGCGTGTAAATAGTTTTCAGACAAAAATATTATTGTTTGCAGTGGCAAAATCTAAGCATTAAAGTTGTGTGACTTCTTTTCAAATTTCCAACTTAGCGGCGGTGACCTAGGTGATGGGCTAGCTATTGATACATGCAAATGATATATAGGGCACAAAACTACTTACAGCCCAAGCTTGACACCAACTTCGTACCTGGAGTAAGATTTTCGCATATTATTCTCCTTCTTGGCATCAATGACGTGTCCACTAGGTTTAGCAGGTCCCCGAACCACAGCTGGGAAGCGCTGGTGACGTAGGCGTACGTCGTGCACGAGCAGTTGCCGAGACAGGCAGCCTTGCACCCGTGGGCGGCCGGAAAGTCGACACCCCCAGGAGAAGTTGACTTCTCTGTGAGCTCCATCAACCCATCGGTGCTGGTCCGATTGCCGCCGCAGTCGAGTGCCGTGCGGCGCGTGCAGCTGAAGATATTATCGTTCACCTGGCACTGGTCCATCTGGAAGTTGTACAGCTAGATGAGCACGAAATC